>CAUPSL010000287.1:111872-217403 GCA_963514005.1 Raja brachyura
AGTCTGGACCCGAAACGTCGCCCATTCCCTCTCTCCAGTGGTGCTGCCTGTCACGCTGAGTTACTCCAGCTTTTTCTGTCTATCTTAAGTGATAGGTGGATACAGGTGTCGGGGTGATCAGTGGGTGGGTGGAATAAGTGACAATGACTAGAGGTGAAAATTAGACAACATGATGTCAGACGAGGGGAAGCAGAGGAGTGAAATGTAAAGCCTGAGGGAGGGAGAAATGGGTGGGGGAGGGGGCAGGGGGATGGGGCGTGATGGGGGGGGGGTGACAGGGAAATTGGGTGTTTGAGATGGGAGGTGAGCGTGAGGAAGACGGGAAAAGAGCAGGGTGACTGGGGAGGGGGGTGGAAGATGATGACAGAGAGGTGTCCACTCAAATTTCCAGTCATCTCCCCACCACAACCCCTCCCTCTCTTTCCCCTTTCCCTCCCCCGACAAAATCTGTGTGGGCATCTGATCTTCCAGAGGAGTATTGATCTTACAGAGGTGTATAAAACCATGAGAGGAATAGATCGGGCACAGAGTCTCTTGCTCAGAGTAGGGGAATCGAGGACCAGAGGACATAGGTTCAAGGTGAAGGGGAAAGGATTGAATAGGAATCTGAGGGATCTACAGGAGGGGCTGTCTCAAACATGCAGCCAGTATCTTCAGAGACCCACACCACCCTGGCCATGCTCTCATCTCGCTGCTAACATCGGGAAGAAGTACAGGAGCCTGAAAACTGCATTGGCCAAACATCCATCAGGCTAGTATACTCGACAAACTCCAAATACACTACAAACTACATAATCTTGGGGGAAGTATGTTTGACTTTGCACTACCATTTTATATTTCCCCGAGATGTGATCAATTTTTCGAATGTGTAGGAGTCACTGTGGTGGATGTTCATGTTAAAATGTGTTGCTTTTAATTGTATGACTGACCTGGCCAGTGAAATTCCTCGTATGTTGCAAAACATACTTGGCAAATAAAATCTGATTCTGACTCTGAACCTTTATGTGGGTTTGTTTCATACATTAGAAACATAGAAATTAGGTGCAGGAGTAGGCCATTCGGCCCTTCGAGCCTGCACCGCCATTCAATGTGATCATGGCTGATCATCCAACTCAGTATCCCGTACCTGCCTTCTCTCGATACCCTCTGATCCCCTCAGCCACAAGGGCCACATCTAACTCCCTCTTAAATATAGCCAATGAACTGGCCTCAACTACCCTTTGTGGCAGAGAGTTCCAGAGACCCACCACTCTCTGTGTGAAAAAAAATTCTTCTCATCTCGGTCCTGAAGGATTTCCCCCTTATCCTTAAGTTGTGACCTCTTGTCCTGGACCTCCCCAACATCGGGAACAATTTTCCTGCATCTAGCTTGTCCAACCCCTTTAGGATCTTGTAAGTTTCTATAAGATCCCCTCTCAATGTCCTAAATTCTAGAGAGTATAAACCGAGTCTATGCAGTCTTTGTTCATAATATAGACCTGGCATCCCAGGAATCAGTCTGGTGAACCTTCGCTGCACTCCCTCTATGGCAATAATGTCCTTCCTCAGATTTGGAGACCAGAACTGTACGCAATACTCCAGGTGAGGCCTCACCAAGACCCTATACAACTGAAGTAGAACCTCCCTGCTCCTATACTCAAATCCTTTTGCTATGAAAGCTAACATACCATTGGCTTTCTTCACTGCCTGCTGTACCTGCATGCCTACTTTCAATGACTGGTGTACCATGACACCCAGGTTGCGCTGCATCTCCCCTTTTCCTAATCGGCCACCATTTAGATAATAGTCTGTTTTCCTATTTTTGCCACCAAAGTGGATAACCTCACATTTATCCACATTATACTGCATCTGCCAAACATTTGCCCACTCACCCAGCCTATCCAAGTCACCTTGCATTCTCCTGGCATCCTCCTCACAGCTAACACTGCCCCCCAGCTTAGTGTCATCCACAAGCTTGGAGATATTGCCTTCAATTCCCTCATCCAGATCATTTAAGTATATTGTAAATAGCTGGGGTCCCAGCACTGAGCCTTGCGGTACTCCACTAGTCACTGCCTGCCATTGTGAAAACGACCCGTTGACTCCTACTTTGCTTCCTGTTTGCCAGCCAGTTCTCTATCCACATCAATACTGAACCCCCAATGCCATATGCTTTAAGTTCATATACTAATCTCTTATGTGGGACCTTGTCGAAAGCTTTCTGGAAGTCCAGATACAGCACATCCACTGGTTCTCCCCCATCCACGCTACTAGTTACATCCTCGAAATATTCCACAAGATTCGTCAGACATGATTTACCTTTCGTAAATCCATGCTGACTTTGTCCAATGATTTCACCACTTTCCAAATGTGCTGCTATCCCATCTTTAATAACTGACTCTAGCAGTTTCCCCACTACCGATGTTAGACTAACTGGTCTGTAATTCCCCGTTTTCTCTCTCCCCCCTTCATAAAAAGAGGGGTTACGTTTGCTACCCGCCAATCCTCAGGAACTACTCCAGAATCTAAAGAGTTTTGAAAGATTATCACTAATGCATCCACTATTTCCGGAGCTACTTCCTTAAGTACTCTAGGATGCAGCCTTTCTGGCCCTGGGGATTTATCGGCCTTTAATCCATTCAATTTACCCAACACCACTTCCCGACTAACCTGGATTTCACTCAAGTACTCCTTTGACCTGCGGTCCCCTGCTATTTCCGGCAGATTATTTCTGTCTTCCTTAGTGAAGACGGAACCAAAGTAGTTATTCAATTGGTCCGCCATATCCTTGCTCCCCATGATCAACTCACCTGTTTCTGACTGCAAGGGACCTACATTTGTTTTAACTAATCTCTTTCTCTTCACATATCTATAAAAACTTTTGCAGTCAGTTTTTATGTTCCCTGCCAGTTTTCTTTCATAATCTATTTTTCCTTTCCTAATCAAGCCCTTTGTCCTTCTCTGCTGGTCTCTCAATTTCTCCCAGTCCTCTGGTATGCTGCTTTTTCTGCCTACTTTGTACGCATCATCCTTTGCTTTAATACTATCCCTGATTTGCCTTGTTATCCACGGATGCACCGCCTTCCCTGATCTATTCTTTTGCCAAACTGGGATGAACAATTTTTGTAATTCATCCATGCAGTCTTAAAATGTCTTGCATTGCATATCCACCGTCAACCCTTTTAGAATTGATTGCCAGTCAATCTTGGTCAATTCACGTCTCATATCCTCAAAGTTACCTTTCTTTAAGTTCAGAACCCTTGTTTCTGAATTAACAATGTCACTCTCCATCCTAATGAAGAATTCAACCATATTATGGTCACTCTTGCCCAAGGGGGCACGCACAACAAGACTGCTAACTAACCCTTCCTCATAACTCAATACCCAGTCTAAAATAGCCTGCTCTCTCGTTGGTTCCTCTACATGTTGATTTATAAAACTATCCCGCATACATTCCAAAAAATCCACTTCCTCAGCGCCCCTGCCAATTTGATTCACCCAATCTATATGTAGATTGAAGTCACCCATTATAACTGTTTTGCCTTTGTCGCACGCATTTCTAATTTCCTGTTTGACACCATCCCCAACTTCACTACTACTGTTAGGTGGCCTGTACACAACACCCACCAGAGCTTTCTGCCCCTTAGTGTTTCACAGCTCTACCCATATCAATTCCACATGCTCCAAGCTAATGTCCTTCCTTTCCATTGCGTTAATCTCCTCTCTAACCAGCAATGCTACCCCACCTCCTTTTTCTTTCTCTCTATCCCTCCAGAATATTGAATATCCCTGGATGTTCAGCTCCCAGCCTTGGTCACCCTCGAGCCATGTCTCCGTGATCCCAACTATATAATAATCATTAATAGCTATCTACACATTCAACTCATCCACCTTATTATGAATACTCCTTGCATTGAGGTACAAAGCCTTCAGGCTTGTTTTTAAAACGCTCTTACCCCTTATACAATTATGTTGAGAAATGGCCCCTTTTGATTTTTGCCCTGGTTTTGTCTGCCTGCCACTTTTACTTTTCACCTTGCTCCCTATTGCTTCCACCCTCGTTTTACACCCACCTGCCTCTCTGCTCTTGTACCCATCCCCCTGCCACATTAGTTTAAATCCTCCCCGACAGCACTAGCAAACACTCCCCCAAGGACATTGGTTCCATTCTAGTCCAGGTGCAGACCGTCCTGTTTGTACTGGTCCCACCTCCCCCAGAAATGGTTCCAGTGCCCTAAAAATTTGAATCCCTCCCCCTTGCACCATTTTTCAAGCCACGTATTCATCTGCAATATCCTCCTATTTCTACTCGGACTGGCCTGTGGTACCGGTAATAATCCAGAGATTATTACCTTTGAGGTCCTACTTTTAAATTTATCTCCTAGCTCCCTAAATTCACCTTGTAGGACCTCATCCCTTTTTTTACCTATATCGTTGGTGCCAATATGCACCACGACAACTGGCTGTTCACCCTCCCCCTCCAGAATGTTCTGCAGCCGTTCAGTGACATCCCTGACCCTTGCACCAGGGAGGCAACATACCATCCTGGAGTCTCTTTTGCGGCCGCAGAAATGCCTATCTATTCCCCTGACAATTGAATCCCCTATTACTATTGCCCTTCCCCTCTTTTTTCCCCCATCATGTGCTGCAGAGCCACCCATGGTGTCATGAACTGGGCTGCTGCTGCATTCCCCTGATGAGCCATCTCCCTCAACAGTATCCAAAATGGTAAACCTGTTTAGGAGGGAGATGACCGCAGGGGACTCCTGCACTACCTGCCTACTGCTTTGCTGGCTATTGGCCACCCGCTCCCTTTCTGTCCTCTTACCTTTTACCTGTGGCGTGACCAACTCGCTGTACGTGCTATCCACGACTTTCCCTGCATCGTGGATGTTCCAGTATGAATCCAGCCGCAGCTCCAATCGTTCAATGCGGTCTGCCAGGAGCTGCAGCTGGGCATACTTCCTGCAAATGTAGTCATCAGGGACACCGACCATATCCCTGATCTCCCACATGTTGCAGGCTGAGCAAACCATGGGGCCAATCTCAACTGACATACCTTACTCCCAAATTACTCTGTATTAAATATATATATATTTTTTAAATTTATTATTATTATTATTATTTTTAATTAAACACAAAACTTTATCCTTTAAACTTTACTAATAAATACTAATAAATACTGAATCCCTAACTCCCAGAATCCTTAACTCCCAGAATCCATAAACCTGTAGGCAGAAATATAAAAATGTAAACCCTGAGTTGCACCCAATCAGCTGCTTCCTCTGGTCCTCTTCAACCAATCAGAGGCTTCACCAGATCCCCTCTCTGGAAGTGAGATGGAACGTTGCAGATGTCGGTCTCACAGCGCAGGTAGCTGCACCCTCTCTGACCCACGGCTCCCCGGGCCCCTGTGAAAAGCAAGTCCCGCGCTAGATTTATACTCACAGCGCAGGTAGCTCCACCCTCACTGACCCACGGCTCCCCGGGCCCCTGTGAAAAGCAAGCCCCACGCTAGATTTATACTCACAGCGCAGGTAACTCCACCCTCTCTCACTAACTGCTCCCCGGGCCTCTGTGAAAAGCAAGCCCTGCGCTAGATTTATACTCACAGCACAGGTAACTCCACCCTCTCTCACTAACGGCTCCCCGGGCCTCTGTGAAAAGCAAGCCCCACACTAGATTTATACTCACAGCGCAGGTAGTTCCCCCCTCACTGACCACGGCTCCTCGGGCCTCTGTGAAGAGCAAGCCCCGCGCTAGATTTATACTCACAGCGCAGGTAATTCCACCCTCTCTTACTAACGGCTTCGGGCCTTGCTATAAATGCATAAATGCTCGATCAATGCAAAACATATCTTAATTCAATTCAAAATTTTACATAGATTATATTATTTGAAAACGGAACTGAACAAAATCTTTCCAAAGCCTCGCCCATCTGTGATAAATGTTTATCTCAAGATGCAAACATAGCATATTCCTTTGTTTTTTGTATAAAAATCCAAACATTTTGGAATTACATTTTTGAAATTGTTACAAAACTGAAACCCAACGCAGAACTGATTATTTTTGGAACAAGTCGGCTTTGAGCTGACTTCATTCCATTGGAGTTTCCTTAACTATGACTTAATAACGGCAACAAAACCTATACTTAAATTCTGGAAAAATGCACCCACACCAAGAGTTAAAATGTGGATTTCAAATATGTCTGAAATGTTACACCTTGAAGACATGATATTCGCCCTAGCATGCAAATCAGACCAATTCTAAAAGACCTGGTCTCCATTTATCAACTTATTACAAGCATGAAGTGACGAAGGCTGGGAGCTGAACATCCAGGAATATTCAGGAGGGATAGACAGAAAGGAAAAGGAGGTGGGGTAGCGTTGCTGGTGAGCGAGGAGATTAATGCGATAGAAAGGAAGGACATTAACATGGAGGATGTGGAATCGATATGGGTAGAGCTGCGAAACACTAAGGAGCAGAAAACGCTGGTGGGAGATGTGTACCGGCCGCCTAACAGTAGTAGTGGAGTTGGGGATGGCATCAAACAGGAAATTAGAAATGCGTGCAACAAGGTTAAAACAGTTATAATGGGTGGCTTCAATCTACATATAGATTGGGTGAATCAAATGGGCAGGGGTGCTGAGGAAGAGGCTTTCTTGGAATGTATGCGGGATAGTTTTCTAAACTAACATATAGGGGAACCAACGAGAGAGCAGGCTATTTTAGACTGGGTATTGAGTAATGAGGAAGGGTTAGTTAGCAGTCTTGTTGTGCGTGGCCCCTTGGGCAAGAGTGACCATAATATGGTTGAGTTATTCATTAGGATGGAGAGTGACATAATTAAGTCAGAAACAAGGGTTCTGAACTTAAACAAAGGTAACTTTGAAGGTATGAGACGTGAATTGTCCAAGATAAACTGTCAAGTGATTCTTAAAGGGTTGACAGTGGATGTGCAATGGAAGGTATTTAAAGACTGCATGGATGAACTACAACAATTGTTCATCCCAGTTTGGCAAAAGAATAAATTGGGGAAGGTAGTGCATCCATGGATAATAATTAGTGATAATTTTTCAAAACTCCTTAGATTCTGGAGTAGTTCCTGAGGATTGGAGGGTAGCTAATGTAACCCCACTTTTTAAAAAAGGAGAAAAGAGAGAAAACGGGGAATTACAGACCAGTTAGTCTAACATCGGTGGTGGGGAAACTGCTAGAGTCAGTTATTAAAGATGGGGTAGCAGTACGTTTGGGAAGTGGTGAAATCATTGGACAAAGTCCGCATGGATTTACGAAAGGTAAATCATGTCTGACGAATCTTATAAAAAATTTCGAGGATGTAACTAGCAGAGTGGATAAGGGAGAGAACCAGTGGATGTGTTATATCTAGACTTTAAGAAGGCTTTTGACAAGATCCCACACAAGAGATTAGTATACAAACTTAAAGCACACGGTATTGGGAGTTCAGTATTGACGTGGATAGAGAACTGGCTGGCAGACAGGAAGCAAAGGGTAGGAGTAAACGGGTCCTTTTTAGAATGGCAGGCAGTGACTAGTGGTGTGAGGAGGATGCTAGGAGGCTGCAAGGTGACTTGGATAGGCTGGGTGAGTGGGCAAATGCATGGCAGATGCAGTATAATGTGGATAAATGTGAGGTTACCCACTTTGGTGGCAAGAACAGGAGGGTAGACTATTATCTTAATGGTGGAAAATTAGGAAAAGGGGAGATGCAATGAGACCTAGGTGCATGGTACACAAATCATTGAAAGTAGGCATGCAGGTGCAGCAGGCAGTGAAGAAAGCAAATGGTATGTTAGCATTCATAGCGAAAGGATTTGAGTATAGGAGCAGGGAGGTTCTAATGCAGTTGTACAGGGTTTTGGTGAGGCCACACCTGGAGTATTGCGTACTGTTTTGGTCTCCTAATCTGAGGAAAGACATTCTTGCCATAAAGGGGGTACAGGGAAAGTTCACCAGACTGATTCCTGGGATGTAAGGACTTTCATATGAGGAAAGACTGGATTGCCTTGTACTCGCTAGAATTTAGAAGACTGAGGGGGTTCTTATAGAAACTTGTAAAATTCTTAAGGGGTTGGATGGGCAGGAAGATTGTTCCCGATGTTGGGGAGGTCCAGAACACAGTCACAGTCTAAGGATAAGGGGGAATTCCTTTAGGACCTAGATGAGGAAAACATTTTTCACACAGAGAGTGGTGAGTCTCGGGAATTCTCTGCCAGAGAAGGTAGTTGAGGCCAGTTCATTGGCTATATTTAAGAGGGCGTTAGATGTGGCCCTTGTGGTGAAAGGGATCAGAGGGTATGGAGAGAAGGCAGGTACAGGATACTGAGTTGGATGATCAGCCATGATCACATTGAATGGCGGTGCAGGCTCGAAGGGCCGAATGGCCTACTCCTGCACCTATTGTCTATGTTTCTATGTTGAACATAACTCTGGACAGAAGCTGTTTCAGGACCGGGTGAGGGGTGTGTAAAGATATGAAGCAGGTACATCCCTTTTATTTTATTTTATTTATATTCTCCTTTTTTTTCTCTTTCTCGTGTTTTACATCTTTATGGGTTCTCTCTTTCCACTATTTCACGGACTATTAATATCACTATCTTATCTAACTTTCTCTATTTTTATTTTTCTTGCTTCTGTTACTTTTCTATTATTAAATTTAAAAACAAGAAGGGGTACATGAAATGTATTATGTTATTGTTGGTTTATACTTTTGTACATTGCTTCTAATAAAAAAAATAAAAAAAAACATAAAAAAATAATTATAAAATGAACCTGGATGTAACAGTTTCAGGAACAAGTCTCCTCACATTGGTCCTGATTTTACCTGACCATAATCTGTTATCCCTTCTTAAACACTCTGTCCGAGTACTTCTGGAGAGTTTCAGTAACCTCTCCTGCACTCTCCTTTCCTTCAACTTCATCCAAACACCTCCAATCTATTTACCCTTAACCCCCCCCCCCCCCCCCACACACACACACACATACACACCCACACACTATTCAGTTTAGTGTACTCGCTACAACCCTAGTTATGCAGATTTCCAGAACCCTGGTCCCAGCTGGGTTCAAGTGGAATCCATCCCATCAGAAAAGCTTCCTTCCCCAATGTCCTACAAAATTAAAATACACTTCTCCCGCACTAAACTTTGAGCCACACATTCAACTCTTCTCAACCATGTGCCAATTTGCTCGTGGCTCAGGTAGCAATCTAGAGATTATTACCTTTTTGGTCCTGCTTTTCTATTTAGTCTCCAGCTGCTCAATTTCCCTCAGCAAAATATATTTTGTTGTTCTACATACATACATTCTTCATTTAATCTGAGACGATTATTCAATATTATATATTCGAAAAGAGGTATTAATAAAGACCTAGTAATTATTTCATTAGATGCGGAGAAAGCCTTTGACCAAGTGGAATGGTCTTATCTGTTTTCAGTCATGGAAACTTTTAAGTTGGGAGAGAAGTTTATATCATGGGTTAAATTATTATACGCTAATCCAACAGCTAGCATATTAACAAATCAAATGTTATCAACTAAATTTAATTTATTCCGAGGCTGTAGACAAGGTTGTCCCTTATCCCCACTATTGTTCACACTTGCAATTGAACCATTAGCTCAAAGCGTGAGATTACATCCTGAAATATATGGGTACGAAACTAGAGAAACTGAAAATAAAATCTCTTTAATATGCTGATGATGTAGTACTTTATATTACAAAACCGGAAATTAGTATTTTAAATTTATTAAATTTAATAACTGAATTTGGTTCGTTTTCAGGATATAGTATTATTTGGAATAAAAGTGAACTTATGCCACTAAAGGTAAATAATCTACATACATTACAACAATATCCTTTTAAGATAGCAAAAGAAAAAATAAAAGATCTCGGAATTCATGTAACAAAAAGATATGATTCTTTATTTAAATCTAATTTCCCACCATTACTGAATAAACTAAATAAGAATATTTTATATTGGAAAACATTACCTATCTCAATGTTAGGTAGAATTAACGCAATAAAAATGATTGTTCTTCCACAAATACTATATCTTTTCCAATTGATACCAATATACCTTCCTAAAAAGTTTTTTAAAAAGTTGACTATAGTCACCAATTTTATCTGGGAATATAAGAGTCATAGAATAAATAAAAAACACTTATGTAAATCAAAAATAAATGGAGGTCTAGCATTGCCAAATTTTATGTTTCATTATGTAGTATTAAAAATATGAATTTTTGGCTGGATGAATTAGATCAAATTGGTTAAAAATGGAAAAAGAAGATTGTACACCTTTTGACATTAGCTCGATTTTATTCGCCAATGCTAAATTAGCTAAGAAAACCTATAAAGAAAACTCTATAATAGAGAGTGGGATACGTATCTGGAAACAACTTAAGAAAACATTCAAATTGGAATGTATACCACTAGCTCTCTCCATTGTAAACAATGTCACATTAAAACCTTCAATGATGGATAAAGGTTTCTCACAATGGTAAAATTATGGAATTAATAGGATGGGTGATCTTTACAGGGAAAACTCCTGTCTTTCATTTCAAGAACTACAACAAATTTATGGATTACATACAAAAGATTAATTTAGATATTTACAAATGAGAGACTATGTAAAATCAAACACACAGGAAATTAGAAATAGAAAGGCAGAAATTTTAGATGATTGTCTAAATAAACATCAGGAAGGCTCACCAGCGTCTCTTCTTCCTGAGGAGACTGAAGAAGGTCCATCTGTCTCCTCAGATCCTGGTGAGCTTCTACCGCTGCACCATCGAGAGCATCCTTACCAAGTGCATCACAGTTTGGTATGGCAACTGCTCTGTCTCCGACCGGAAGGCATTGCAGAGGGTGGTGAAAATTGCCCAACGCATCACCGGTTCCTCGCTCCCCTCCATTGAGTCTGTCCAAAGCAAGCGTTGTCTGCGGAGGGCGCTCAGCATCGCCAAGGACCTCTCTCACCCCAACCATGGACTGTTTACCCTCCTACCATCCGGGAGGCGCTACAGGTCTCTTCGTTGCCGAACCAGCAGGTCCAGGAACAGCTTCTTTCCGGCGGCTGTCACGCTACTCAACAACGTACCTCGGTGACTGCCAATCACCCCCCACCCCCCCCCGGACAATTATTATTATTTATTCAAATCATTTGCTGTGTCGCTCTTCCAGGGAGATGCTAAATGCATTTCATTGTCTCTGTACTGTACACTGACAATGACAATTAAAATTGAATCTGAATCTGAATCTGAATCCAAATACAGAAAAGTTGATATCATATATTTATAATATTTTATTAGAAATTGATGTACCAATGACAGAAACATATAATCAATCATGGGAAAACGAATTAGGTCAAACAATTAGACCAGAAATATGGAATGAAAGTTTACAAAATATACATCATTGTTCGTTAAATGCTAGACACATCTTAATACAATTTATACTACATAGATTACATTATTCCATATCAAAATTACATATAATTTTTTCAAATATACCAGCCATATGTGATAAATGTCAATATTTAGAAGCTAATCTAACGCACTCATTCACAAACTGTATAAAAATTACGACCTTTTGGGCAGAAATTTTTAAGATAATCTCGAATGTTATTAATATAAATTTGCTTCCTGACTCAAAATTAATAATATTAGGAATATTAGAAACAGATCAATTAATAACAATGAATCAAAGAATTTTTATTGATTATAGTTTAATAATTGGGAAAAAACATATTGAAATTTTGGAAGGGTCCTACATCCCCCACAATTAAAATGTGGATCACTGAAATGTCGGAGACACTTCATCTGGAAAGATTAAGACTTGTCCTTCTGGGCAAGTTGGATCAATTCAGAGGGATATGGTCTCCATTTATTGAATATTTAAAGGGTCAAAGTGGTTCGGTGCGAGAACCTGACTGAAGCCTGAACGAAGAAATAGACGAAGATTTACATATAATAACCCATGATATATCTCCAATGATGTACAAACTGATTAATACTTCATTCATCTTTCTGAATTTCTATCTTTATTTTATTTTTCTCTTATATTTCCTATCTATATTAAAAATGAAAAAATACATAGAAGTACAAATTAGAAATAATTGTTAATATTCATAATATTAAGAATGCATATGACATGTATATCCTTATCTTGATATGTACTTACTTGTAATAAAAAATATTTAACAAAAATGTTTTTAAAAAAAATATATAGAAGTACAATTATTATACAATTGTTAATACAAACAATATTAATAATGTATGACCACAACAAACAAAATGCTTTTTATTATGTATTTACTTCTAATAAAAAAAATTAACAAACAAAAAAAACCCATCATTGGTAGCTACATGGACCACCGAGGGATCAACCAGCTCCCACATCGTGCATCTGCAGCTCGCGATGTGACCCTGCATGCCTCCTTTGTGTATTCGACAACTCCTCTTTACATTCCTTTTTTTTTGAATAATTTTTTTATTAGCAATAAACAATTCTCAATGTTTAAAACTGGGTTATAAACATCAACTTAAATCAATATTTGTACTCTAATGATTATTATCTTATTTTTTTTTGAAAATAAAAGTGGGTAAAGAGAAATACCATTATTAATCAATAGAATTATAATTCCTTAATAATTATTTGGTATAAAAGAAAAAGAAAAAATGAAGAAAAAGAAAAAAGACATATTATGTATATATATCAATTAAAAGCCACACAATATATTATAAATGAAACAACTACAAATAATAATATCAGTAAAGACATGCATATATCCTGGTATACCAATACATTATTTTCATCAAATCCCGCAGGGTGCCAGTCGAGCCGTGATGCCAAGAACAGCTACTTCTCTAAATACTGTATATATGGAGACCATATCTGTTGAAAAGAATTATACTCGTCCAAAAGGACAAATCTGATTCTTTCCAACTGCAACGTCTCCAACATCTCTGATGCCCACATTTTAATTGTTGGGGATAATGTTCCCTTCCAAAATTTCAATATTATTTTTTTCCCTAATATCAAACAATAATCAAGGAAATTTCTTTGATCTAGTGTAAATATCAAATTAGCCTCTGGAATTCCCAGTATTATTAGCTTTGGGTCAGGTTCTAATTTAACCTTAAGAACTTCAGAAATAACTTTAAAAATTTCTGTCCAATAATAATTCAATTTAGGACATGTAACAAAACTGTCGACTTTTTGGTGGGTAAATACGGACCTGGAACCAACGTGGCTAAAGATAGAAAAGGAAGATTGTTTGCCTTTCAACGTAGATTCAATTATTTTTGCCCCAAAGGAAGTTCAAAAAAAAATTTATAGGGACAATCCAATCATTTATAATAATAGACGTATTTGGAAACAAAATGTCAAGACTTTACAATTAGACAACCTTTCATTTAGATTACCAATTATGAATAACCCATTATTTAAGCCCTCCACATTGGATGGAGGGTTCAGACATTGGGATAATTTAGGAATTACAAGGGTAGAGCACCTCTATAGAAATGGAAAATTTCTTTCATTTCAGGAATTACAAGATATCTACGGATTGTCTTCACAGTATTTGTTTAGGTATTTCCAAATTAGAGATTATATTAAATCTAATACACAGGATTTTAAAAATAAGGAACCAGGATTATTAGATGAATCGTTTAACTGGCATCCAACCACAGAAAAATTAATAGCTTATATATATAACATCATTATGGATAAGGAGAATCCAATAACTGAAACATATCGTCAAGCATGGGAAAATGAAATTGGATCACCTATAACCAAAGAAAATTGGGAAGAAAGTCTACAACGAATACACCGGTGCTCGTTAAATGCTAGACATATATTAATACAATTTAAAGTATTATACAGATTACATTATTCGAAAACCAAATTAAATAGTATATTTCCTAATCTCTCCTCTATTTGTGATAAATGTAAGAATTTAGAAGCAAATTTAACACACAGTTTTCCTCTTTACATTCCTGCTTATTGCTGCTGCCCTCTGGGCTTGACAGGTCCGCTCTCTCTCCTCAGTCCTTCTTTCCAAAGCCTCTCGAGCCAAAGACTCAAGTTGTACGTTTCTGCAACATTTAAACTTTTAAAGTTGATGGCTGCTCTCCCGCTGTCAATTTCCTAGCTTTGCTTCCCCTTGTATGTACTGCCACTACCTCTAGTTAACCAAATCAGATGCCTGCTACGATCTAACGTCCTGCCTCCATAATCAGAAAAACTGAAAAAACTCTTCAACTTCTTCCTGAAGATTTTTAAAAAGTTTTTGAAGTTTATTCCTGCTTTCAGCAAGATAGCTGCTCTCCAACTGGCTTCAAGCTTTCAACGTCTGGTAGATTAATTAGCTGCTGTAAATTGGTCCTAGTGTGTAGGGAGACAGTGTTTGTGGAGATTTGAAGAGAATAGTAAGGGTTAAATGAAACTGGGCTAATGTAGGATTGGATTAAATGAGTGCTCAATGACCACCACAGATCCAGTGTACCAAAGGCCCTGTTTCTCTGCTGTGACTTGTTGACTCAATGACAGCTCTTTTACTCTGTGGCACACACACGGCCATGCATTAGATGCTTTGGGGCTCTGCTTTTGGATGTTTTGCTACTAAATAAATGCCAATTAAGTTAATTCCAGCATATTGGTTGCTGATCCAGGATGCAATGGGGCTGCAATAGTCAGAGAGACGATGTCACTTCAAATGGCTAATCAAGACAAAAGCTAACTTTCAATTATTGACAATTTTAATTCAATGTATTGTATATTTTATTTACAGTGCAGACATGGAATCTTTCAAAAAGATCAAGTCGACTTTGGTCAAAATGAAAGCTTATACAGTTTCAAAAATGTACACTGTTTTCAGGTAATGTACCAAGTACATATAATCTAAAGAGTCGTGTGAAACTCTGTGCAATTACCCATTCCTCTTTTATTCTCAAAGAAGGAACTACAGATGCTGGAAAATCGAGGGTACACAACATGCTGGAGAAACTCAGCGGGTGTAGCAGCATCTATGGAGCGAAGGAGATAGGCGACGTTTCGGGTCTGAAGAACTGTTTCGGCCGAAACGTTGCCTATCTCCTTCGCTCCATAGATGCTGCTGCACCCGCTGAGTGTCTCCAGCATTTTGTGTACCCTCTTTTATTCTTGATGGGTTTCTGTCTCTCTATATCTCTATCACACACACACACACGCTCCTTTCATTCACCACTTTCCCTTATTCTCACTTCATTCCTTCCACCATTTACCCTCCCTTTCTGCCTTCACTCTCTGCTTCTCATCTCTTGCCCTCTCATCACTATTTTCCAGAAAACATGATTGAATCCAGAGTAACAACATAAAAACGGACTCAGCGATGCTGTAGGTATGTGAAATGGAAAGGGTCTGCAAGATTCAATGTGCTCCCTGACAGACAAAATAAGTGGAATTTGTACTGAATTTGACGAGCTGCCCATGCCCATGGAAATATTGGATATTCTGGTTATCAACAGACAGATTCCAGAATTGTACCTGCAAATTACAAGGTAAGAAATTGAACTCCAGTCCATAAGAAATGAGGAAGTGAGAACATAGGGAGCTACTGACCTGTAGCCTGACATGAGAAGGAAATTGATAGGACATGGAACACAGAACAGTACAATACAGGAACAGGCCCTTGGCCCACAATCTTTGTGCCGAATATGATGCCTAGTTAAACTGATCTGCTCTGTCTGTATATGATCCATATTCCCTCTATTCCCTGCACTTCCACGTGCCTATCTAAATGCTTCTAAAACAAAACGTTCATATTTATGTAATCATTCCATTGTTTTTAACAGTGTCTACTGCTGTGATATTCCAGAAGCTGCAATCAACAAACACTTGCAGCGGATTTGCGGGAGAAGAAAATGTTGAAAGTATGTCTGGAAATGAGAGGACTGAAAGGAGGTGGTGGAATTCTCTCTGTCAGGATCTCTGTTGTCTAAATGTTGGAAGTGATGAAGCGACAGTAACAGTGTTATTGAGCATGATCTGTGATGTATGCTTTTGTCAATATTGATCCCACTTTCAGAAAATAAGATTTTTCTCAATTAGATTAAACTTATTATCTTAAAATATAAAAGTACACCAGACAGGAGCTGATAAGGAAAACATACACTCAATGTTTGGGGAAATTTTTAAAATCAATGTCATATTGTTTTGATTTTCAGTGAATTGTTAAACAAATATTATGTTGCAGACCATTATATTGGTAGATTCTGAAACTCTGTGTTTATCACACATTTAATGAATACTAGACCAAGTGGGATCCGTTGGGCCCCGTTCCCCCAATGTAATATTCCACCACTCACCCGTTCCCCAATGCAACCCGTTTCCACAACCCATAGCCCCCAACACTCCCTGCCCCTCCGCTTCACCCTCCCTCTTCTCTCTCCTCTCCCTGCTCCCCAACCCCTCAACTCTCCCCTTTCGCACTCCCCCACTAAACACAATGTTTAAATAACATTCCCCATCATAAGATTCCACCACTCATCCGATCCCCCAACACAACCTGTTCCCCCAATGCAATATTCCACACTCACCCAAAGCCCCCAAGTGAGCAGGTCGGCTCATTTTTAACGCAATATTCGACCACTCACCCATAGCCCCCACGGAGGGCCTGGTCCCCCAACACAACCCATTCCCCAACGTAAGATTCCACCACTCACCCATTCCCCCAATGCAATATTCCACACATGTGTGGGGTGTGTGTGGGGGGGGGGTGTGCGTGTGAGGTATGTGTGTGGGGTGTGCGGTGTGTGGTGTATGTGTGTGGGACGTGTGTGTGTAGGGTGTGTGTGTGTGTGGTGTGTGTGCGGGAGTGTGTGGGTGTGTGTGGTGTGTGTGTGTGTGTGGGTGTGTGTGTGGTGTGTTTGTGTATGTGGGGAGGTGTGGGCGTATGTGTTCTTCTTGCATATGGCATGCACAGCCTAAAGTTGCAGGCCAACTTGTTCTATTTGATCTCGTTGAAACAGGGCAGACCACGTGAAGGTTGCAATCTCCCACCCCAGTGTGTGTGTGGTGTGGATGTGTGTGTGTGTGGTGTGTGTGTGTGCTGTGTGTGTGTGGGTATGTGTGTGTGTGTGTGTGGTGTGTGTGTGGGTATGTGTGGTGTGTGTGTGTGTGTGTGTGTGGTGTGTGTGGTGTGTGTGTGTGTGGTGTGGGTGTGGTGTGTGTGTGTGGTGTGGGTGGTGTGTGTGTGTGTGTGTGTGGTGTATGTGTGTGTGGTGTGTGTGGTGTGTGTGTGTGTGGTGTGTGTGGTGTGTGTGTGTGGTGTGTGTGTGTGGTGTGTGTGTGGGTATGTGTGGCGTGTGTGGTGTGTGTGTGTGTGTGGTGTGTGTATGTGTGTGTGGGGTGTGTGTGTGTGGTGTGTGTGTGTGTGTGCGGTGTGTGGGGGGTGAGGGTGTGTGTGTGTGGTGTGTGTGTGTGCTGTGTGTGGGGTGTGTGGTGTGTGTGTGTGTGTGTGGTGTGTGTGTGTGTGTGGGGGGGGGTGAGGGTGGGTGTGTGTGGTGTGTGTGTGTACTGTGTGTGGGGTGTGTGTGTGTGGTGTGGGTGTGTGGTGTGTGTGTGCGGTGTGTGGGGGGTGAGGGTGGGTGTGTGTGGGTGTGTGGTGTGTGTGTGCAGTGTGTGTGGTGTGTGTGTGTGTGTGCATGGTGTGTGTGGTGTGTGGGGTGTGTGTGCGGTGTGTGGGGGTGAGGGTGGGTGTGTGCAGTGTGTGTGTGCAGTGTGTGGGGTGCGTGTGTGTGGTGTGTGTGTGGTGTGTGGTGTGTGGGTGTGTGGTGTGTGTGTGGTGTGTGTGTGCAGTGTGTGTGGTGTATGTGTGTGGTGTGTGTGTGCGTGGTGTGTGTGTGTGGTGTGTGGGTGGGTGTGTGTGCGGTGTGTGGGGGGTGAGAGCGGGTGTGTGTGTGGTGTGTGTGCAGTGTGTGGGGGGTGTGGTGTGTGTGTGGTGTGTGTGTCTGGTATGTGTGGTATGTGCGTGTGTGGGGGGTGGGGGTTGGTGTGTGTGTGTGTGGTGTGTGTGTGTGGGGGGGGGTGTGCGTGGGGTGTGGTGTGTGTGTGGGGGTATGTGGGTGGGGGTGTGGTGTGTGGGTATGTGGGTGGGGGGGGTGTGTGGTGTGTGTTTGTGGGTATGTGGGTTGGGGGGCGTGTGTAGTGTGTGGGTATGTGGGTGTGTCGTGTGTGTGTGTGGGTATGTGGGTGGGGGGCGGTGTGCGGTGTGTGTGGGTGGGGGGTTGGTTGTGGGGGGTGTGTGGTGTGTGTGTGTGTGGTGTGCGTGCGTGTGTGGTGTGTGTGTGTGGGCATGTGGGTGGGGGGGCGGTGTGTGTGTGTGTGGGTGGGGGGTTGGGTTTGGGGGGTGTGTGGTGTGTGTGTGTGTGGTGTGCGTATGTGTTTTGTGTGCGTGTGTGTGTGGTGTGCGTGTGTGTGCGTGTGGGCATGTGGGTGGGGGGGGCGGTGCGTGTGTGTGTGTGGTGTGCGTGTGTGTGCGCTGTGTGTGTGTGGGCATGTGGGTGGGGGGTGTGGTGTGTGTGTGTGTGGTGTGTGTGGTGTGTGGTGTGTGTGTGGTGTGCGTGTGTGTGTGTGGTGTGTGTGTGTGCATGTGTGTGGGGGCGGTGTGCGGTGTGTGTGTGGGTATGTGGGTGGGGGGCGGTGTGTGTGTGTGTGTGTGTGTGGGTATGTGGGTGGGGGGGCGGTGTGTGTGTGTGTGGGGGGGGGGGAGTGGGGGGTTTGGTGTGGGGGGGATATCCGTGTCCCCAGTTTGCAGGTTTGTATAATCGCTGTTTCTGCGGCTTCGCGACACAAGACAAGACAAGACAAGACATTGCAGTAAATTCAGGCGCCAGTTTATTGGGTGAATGTGGGCATTTTGCGTCGCCAGAGACGGGGCAAGAATTGCCCGGACAAGGAGCATCTGTCACCTGCTGGGCCGCTGCACCTGCGGGAAGGTGGAAATTACTCAACCCTGTCCCCCAAAGATGCGCCAACAACTGCAAGTGTTCTGCCCCTGTCCCACTTAGGAAACCTCTGGAGACTTTGCGCCCCACGCAAGGTTTCCCTCAGGTTCCCGGAGGTTCCCAGAGGTTTTTGTCACTCTCCCTAAAGGTCGAAAGTGGTTTCTGCTTCTTCTATGTTCCAGCGATTATTTGAAAAAATTCAAACCTGCCTCGACTAAAAATAGGTTGCAGTTTTAAAAATGGGTAATTTTTCAGTGGAAGCCGGTTGCGATGCTGGTTGAAGGTGGTTACTGGAGGTTGCAGGTAGTGGAAGGTAAGACCTCCCTGGTGGAATAAAACTGGGTGAGAAAAAGGTTAATATTAACATAAGCATGTGACCTCTGTCACTCCTGGGCTCAATCATAGTTTTTAGCCGAGAAAAGTTTTCTTTGCTTACAATAAAAGTTTCCCAGGTTTTTTAAAAATCCATCTGAACCGTGAGAGCAGGGAAGGAACAAGTTAGGTGGGTTACTAAAAGTACATTTACTGCTGTCAGCAGCAGCCCTTTTGCTTCATCAGCCTTTCAAGGAGAATGTTGGCAGGAACATAGAAGAAGCCAAAACCACTTATGACCATTAGGGAGAGTGACAAAAACCTCCGGGAACCTTGGGGGGCGGGGGGGGGGGGGGGGGGGGGCGCAGTCTCCAGAGGTTTCCGTTCAGGTTTCCTAAGTGGGACAGGGGCATTCCTCCCTCTGCCGCCGCTGCCCGACCCTCTGGCGCTCACAGATCAGCCGTGTACCAGTGACTGCAGCGCTCCCTCCCTCCCTCCCTCCCGCAGCGCGGCGCTCCCTCCCTCCCTCCCGCAGCGCGGCGCTCCCTCCCTCCCTCCCTCCCTCCCGCAGCGCGGCGCTCCCTCACCTCTAAGCGCAACTCAGATCATAAACTTTCAAGCAGTTCATCTCAACTTCCCCGTAAATAACGATGGTGTCGATCTTCATGTCGGCGGCGCATTTGTAAATCAGGATGTGTTCGCCGTTCAAGCTGACCTGCGGGAATCACACGGGCGTGAGGGGGGAGGTTGGAGGGGGAGGGGGATGTGTGGGGGGGTAGACGGGATGGGGGTGTGTGGGGGGGGGGGGGTGTACGGGATGGGGGTGTGTGGGGGGGGTAGACGGGATGGGGGTGTGTGGGGGGGGGGGTGTACGGGATGGGGGTGTGTGGGGGGGGTAGACGGGATGGGGGTGTGTGTGGGGGGGTAGACGGGATGGGGGTGTGTGTGGGGGGGTAGACGGGATGGGGGTGTGTGTGCGGGGGGTAGACGGGATGGGGGTGTGTGTGTGGGGGGGGGGTAGACGGGATGGGGGTGTGTGTGTGGGGGGGGGGGGTAGACGGGATGGGGGTGTGTGTGGGGGGGTAGACGGGATGGGTGTGTGTGTGGGGGGGGGTAGACGGGATGGGGGTGTGTGTGGGGGGGTAGACGGGATGGGTGTGTGTGTGTGGGGGGGGGGGGTAGACGGGATGGGGGTGTGTGTGGGGGGGTAGACGGGATGGGGGTGTGTGTGGGGGGGGGTAGACGGGATGGGGGTGTGTGTGGGGGGGTAAGACGGGATGGGGGTGTGTGTGGGGGGGTAGACGGGATGGGGGTGTGTGTGTGGGGGGGTGTAGACGGGATGGGGGTGTGTGTGTGGGGGGGTAGACGGGATGGGGGGGTGTGGGGGGGGGGGTAAACAGGATGGGGGTGTGTGGGGGGGGTAGACGGGATGGGGTGTGGGGGGGTAGACGGGATGGGTGTGTGTGTGGGGGGGAGGGGGTAGACGGGATGGGTGTGTGTGTGGGGAGGTAGACGGGATGGGGTGTGGGGGAGGGGGTAGACGGGATGGGGGTGTGCGGGGGGGTAGACGGGATGGGGGTGTGTGTGGGGAGGTAGACGGGATGGGTGTGTGTGTGTGGGGGGGGTAGACGGGATGGGGGTGTGTGTGGGGGGGTAGACGGAATGGGGGTGCGTGGGGCGCGGGGGGGGGGGTAGACGGGACGGGAGGGTTTGGGGGGACGGGGTAGACGGGATGGGGGTGGGGGGGGTGGGGCGCAGGGGGGTAGACGGGATGGGGGGAGAGTCTGTATAATGAGCCGGGTTCAGTTGTACAACCCGCGGACCGGCCGCCTGCCAAGGATGGGTGGGTGGAGCGGCCCCGACTGCGGCTCCCGGCCACGGCTAGAGATTGCAGATGGACCAGGTGGCATCAGTATCGGTGGTAATCGATATATCATCTTTTAAACAACACTGAAAGATGGAGAGCACTGACATTTCGCTTTGCACCATCATTCCAAAGGATACATATTGTTTGGAAATTTCAGAAATTCTGCAAATCTTTAATTTTTTTTCCAGAGTCTGAATATATTGTTAAAGACCGAGCTCTGTGAGCGTGAGTTGGTATTGGCGAATGTGGACAATTGGCAGAGATTGGAGATGGGGGCAGAGGGTGGTCCGTGTCTGCAACAAGCTGCCAGAGGAAGCTGTACCAGCGGATAATCGACATTAGAACAGGCAGACGAAGGGTTTAGTGGCCAATGGGACTGGACAGTCTGGGAAGGATGGCCGAAGGACCTGGCGGTGGGATACCTGGTAGCAGTTGTTCCAGATGAAGATGGCGAGTTTGAAATCGCTTCCTCTTGGGCCGAAGTCGCAGTCCACATCGGACATGGGAGCCCACTGTGTGCCTGTCTGGGTGCTGTACACAATCTTGTCTTTCTCGCCTTCAAAACGGGCCCCGCACTGGAAGGGGATGTTCTTTGGCTCCTTGCCTTCCTGGAGATTTATCACAAAACTACAGAGACAGACAGAGAGAGGGAGGGAGAGAGTGGGGGGGATAGAGACAGAGAGAGGAGAGAGGCAGGGGGGGGGGGCAGGGAGACAGAGAGAGGGTCACAGAGAGATACGGCAGAGAGAGAGAGAGAGATGGAGAGGGGGGCAGAGATATGTATATATATATATAGAGAGAGAGAAGGAGAGAGAGGGGGGTGCAGAGAGCGACGGAGAGAGGGGGGCAGAGAGAGAGAGAGATAGTGAGAGAGAGAACCAGAGAGGGAGAGGGGGGCAGAGAGAGAGAGAGAGAGCGAGCGAGAGACAGAGAAAGCAGAGGAAGGGAGAGAGGGGGGGCAGAGTGTGTGTGAGAGATAGAGACAACCAGAGAGAGAGTGGGGGGGGGGATAGAGACAGAGAGGGAGAGAGACAGAGAGGGAAAGAGAGAGAGAAAACCAGAGAGAGAGGGGGAGACGGACAGAGAGAGGGGGAGATACAGAGAGAGACAGAGAGAGCGTGAGAGAGCAGAGGGGGGCGGGGCGGAGAGAGATTGAGAGACAGAGACGGGGGGGGCAGAGAGAGAGAGCGACAGACAGAGAGTGAGAGACAGAGAGAGAGAGACAGAGAGATAACCAGGAAGAGAGTGAGACAGAGGGAGGGACGGGGGGGGGGGGGGGGGAGAAATAGAAGGGGGGCAGAGACAGAGAGAGAGAATGACAGTGAGAGAGTGAGAGAGACAGAGGGAGGGACAGAGAGAGGGAGGCAGAGGGACATAGAGGGTGACAGAGAGAGGAGAGAGAGAGAGAGAGAGAGAGACAGGGGGAGAGAGAGACAGGGGGAGAGAGAGACGGAGACAGAGAGATGGTGAGTAATCGACACCAGAGCTCAGAACTGCGTCCACACAGACCAGCTCCACAGCGCTGAGCTCCCTCACTCCCGCCCCTCCCACGGTGCGGCGCTCCCTCACTCCCCCCCCTCCCCTCCCACAGCGCTGAGCTCCCTCACTATTGCCCCTCCCACGGTGCGGCGCTCCCTCACTACCCCCTCTCCCACAGCGCTGAGCTCCCTCACTCCCGCCCCTCCCACGGTGCGGCGCTCCCTCACTCCCGCCCCTCCCACGGTGCGCCGCTCCCTCACTCCCGCCCCTCCCACGGTGCGGCGCTCCCTCACAATTGCCCCTCCCACGGTGGTGGACGGGACGGGTTCCACTGACACCGGCGCCGCGGGGCTCTGGCGGGGAGGAAGCGAGTTCTTACTGTGTGGAGCCCTCCGGGATCTTCCCACAAAACACCAGCATGGAATCCGCCTTCAGCACATCTGGGAACTGCCTGTTAAACGGAACCGTCTAGGAGAGGAAGACAAGGTGGGTCAGACACTGAGTGTGGCAACACTCACACTGGCTCACACTCACACTGACTCACACCGGCTCACACTCACGCCGGCTCACACTCACGCCGGCTCACATTCACAAAGACTCACACTCACACCGGCTCACACTCACAAAGACTCACACTCACACCGGCTCACACTCACAAAGACTCACACTGATACCGGCTCACACTCACAAAGACTCACACTCATACCGGCTCACACACACACACTGGCTCAAACTCACACACTGGCACACACACACACACTGGCACATCCTTACACTCACACTGGTTCACACTCACACTGGCACACTTCCAGTGGCTCACACTCACTGCGGCTCACATTCACCCTGGCCCACAGTCACACTGACTCACACTCACACTGACTCACACTGGCTCACACTCACTCACACCACCCAAATCTCCTGCCGTCTTTTAAACGACTTTCCCAATTTACACACCCTACCCACTTGCCCAACTCCAACCTGCACAACCAACCCAAAGCACCTGCCCAAAACACGGGCACCACGCAAACTCGCCGTTTCACCAGACTTCTCTCTCCTGTACAGTGGGAACCTGCCAGAGCGATTTAGACACGGCTAGACCCAGCCTGCATCCTTTGCTATCGCCCTGGACACGAACCCTGTCCGGCATCAGGTCTTCACGCCCCGAGTCAATGAACAGCCCTGGAAACATCCTCGCATCACATTCGACAGAAAGGACACATTTCTTACCACGGCGCAGTTGACCACAGGATTCAGCGACATCTTTGGCGGCTTCGTGAACTCACAGAGAAAGAGAGCGGTCAGGAGATAAGATACTAACTAGCCTTCTATCAAAGATACTAGAGTCCGCTCTACGATCTTTGCCTTCTGTGATCTTTAGTCAGGAGCAGCAGCTTATAAACCATAGCATTGGTGGCCCAACCCATCAACACCTCAACCCTCAACACTTCAACCCCTCCCTCAACACCTCAACCCCTCCCCTCAAATTCTCAACCCTCAACCCCTCCCCTCAACTCCGCCCCTCAACCCCTCCCTCAACCCTCAACCCTCCCCTCAACCCCTCAACCGCTGCCCTCAACCACCCAACCCAGGCGCCGGCTGAATTCTGATTGAATGCGCGGTAACC
The DNA here is from genome assembly GCA_963514005.1 of Raja brachyura. The sequence continues at coordinate 136,138 of CAUPSL010000287.1, forward strand.
ACACTCACCGCATTTAATGCTGCAGCCGCCACACAGGGTCAAACCACAACTTCCTCCTGGGAGTGTGTTGGAAGCAATTGTGTAATTCAGGTCCTAATCGTACCCCCCTTGTCTGGTGCAGTCAAACACCAAATACGAAACACTGGAATCCAACTCTCTTTATTATACAACACCAATACTGGGGGTACACAAAAATGCTGGAGAAACTCAGCGGGTGCAGCAGCATCTATGGCATGTGTAGGAAGCAGATGCTGGTTTAAACCGAACATAGACACAAAAATAGTGAGATTAAACGAGAACTTACCTGTTCGAAGTTTGATCTTTATTTTATGAGGAGTTACGATGAGGGATTACGTGAAGAAGCCCGCGCCTGGCGCTGGAACGGCATACTTCAAAGCAGCGGCATGAAAAACACAGAACCAATTGCCGGAGTAAAATAGTAAGGCTCAAAATAGACTAGAACTACCAGATGATCATTTACATTATGAGGGTTGGGAGTGGAGGGCACGTAATCCCTCATCGTAACTCCTCATAAAATAAAGATCAAACTTCGAACCGGTAAGTTCTCCTTTAATCTCACTATTTTACTTCGGAGTCACGTGAGTGACTACGTGAAGATTTTAAAGCCCTGTGTTTTCCCTGTCGTAAACTCATTTCATACGACTCTCTGTTTGGTCAAAATAGTAGTGAGTAAAAAGTATTTTAACACATTGTTATAATTTATGTAATAAGTCCTTTACTTATAAAAAGAACAACTTTTTTAATAATAACCCCTCTATTGCAGGGGAAAATTACAAAATAATTGATAAATGATGTCAATGGTAACATAAATCGATAAAATAAATCGATAATATAAACAAAGCAAGCATTTAAAGAGAACCCAGTACTGCGTGTCCAAATCCTGGCACCGTGACAACAGGTTTATTGTAGAACTTTGAAAAAGTTTCTTCTCTAGACCACCCTGCGGCCTCTAAAATTTGATCGAGTGGTACGTCCTGTACCTTCGCTGCGGACGTAGCTGCCGCCCTAGTGGAGTGAGATTTAAACACACCAGTGTCTATTCCTGCTAGACCCAAAACCTGTTTTAACCATCTAGAAATGATTTGAACTGAAACTTTTGTATGTGGTTTTGTGTGTGTTATCAATAACGCTTTCTCAGAACCTCTGAGATTTTTGGTTACCTCCATGTATTGACTTAAATGCTTAACTACACACAATGTTTCATCAATAGGATATGCTTTAAACATTACCTTCATTCCAGTTCTCCCTGGTCTGCTTTGTTTGATCAAGTCATAAACATAAAACACAATGTTATCTGAAGTCACATGCATGCAATCCAACCTTAACAATTGCAAAGTCTGTACTCTTTGAGCTGATACCAACGCCATTAACATAACCACCTTGAATGTTAAGTTCTGCAAAGACATTGAATTAATTGGAGTCCATTGTTTAAGCAAAGTGAGAACAATGCTAACATCCCAAATTTCTGTATATCTGGGCTTGGGAGGATTTTTATTAAAAATACCTTTCATGAATCGGGATACTAATGGGTGAGACCCAACTGAATCCCGATCCGAAATTTGTCCTAAATAGGATGACTATGCACTCCGAACACAATTAATGGCACTATAACTCAAATGCTCATCAAAGTGTAACCCAGCAAGGAACTCCAATACATTTGAAATGTTTGCAGAATGATAAGATATCTTTGACTGTGTACAAAAGGCTTCCCATTTTCTTATATGCGACATATATTGTTTTTTAGTGCTAGTCCTCCAAGCTGCATCTATAACATCCATGGTCCTGTCCGACAGTTCAAACTCTTGCAATGGTCTGGTCAGAACCTGCAGATTAACAAATTCATATGATCATGCAATGGATGAATTTCTTTTGTTACTGGTTGTGTCAACAGATTGTCGCAACTGGGAATTGTCATACATGGTTCAATAATCATTTTAATCATCAATGGAAACCATGACTATGTGGGCCAATTTGGCACCACCAAAATGCCTTTGGCAGCGTCTTGCGCTATTTTCTTGAGACATTGCCCAATGAGACAGAATGGGGGAAAAGCATAAAATAACATATTCCCCCAGTGTAGCGAGAAAGCATCCACCGCTACTGCCCCCGGATCGTGTTCCCAAGACAAGTATTTTGGCAATTGGTGATTCAATTTAGATGCAAACAGATCAATGTCCGGTACTCCATACCGACTGACAATATTTTTGAAAATTTGTGGATTTAACATCCATTCTGTATTGTCTTTAAATATTCGTGATCTTTTGTCTGCCACAACATTGTCTCTCCCCGGGAGATAAATAGCTGAAAGCCAAATATTTTTTGCAATGCACCACTGCCATATCTGATTTACCAGATGATCACATGAAATTGATCTGACACCACCCATGTGATTGATATATGCCACAGCTGTGGTATTATCTATTTGTACTTGGACATGCAAATCCTTTAATGAAGAGCAATAAGTTTTTAATCCATAAAATGCTCCCAGTAGCTCCAAAAATTAATACCATATGTTTGGAGCAATAAATCCTCTTGGACAGCCCATCTGCCTCCACAGCTGGTCTCATTGTCCGTAGCCCCCCATCCGAGAGAACTTGCGTCGGTTTGTAAAAACACGACTGGCTGATGAACTAAAATGTTTTTAGCAGCTTGTGGAACATTCTTAACCCACCAATGTAACTCCGATAAAGTTTCCTTAGGTAATTGCATTGGCCTATCAAAATGGCCTGCTCGCTGAATTAGCGCTTTAGTTTTTGCCCTTTGAAGATTTTGGTAATGTAAACGACCAAATTCTACTGCTGGAAATGCTGCTACCAATTTACCAATACCCTTAGCAACCTCTCGGATGGAGGGATAAGGTTTGTTAATCAGGTTTTGACACACATTTGTCAAATCTAACTTCTTATCCATTGGTAAAGTTACCAACATGGTGACTGAGTTAATCACAAACCCCAGATATTCAATGGTTTGGGATGGCTGTAACTTAGACTTTGTTGGATGGATCAGAAACCCCAACTTCTCAAACAAGCTAATAGTTGCTGAGATTAATTTCCCAGCTGATTCCTGATTAGCACTGACAATTAAAATGTCATCTAGATAAGCCATAACGATGAGGTTTTTGTGCCCTTAGCAGTGCAAGTGCTGGCTTTAACAATTTAGTGAACAATCTAGGTGCTGAACTTAATCCATTAGGCAAAGCTTTGTATTGCCACAGCTGTCCCATCCATTTAAACTTTAAATACCTGCGAAAATCATGATGAATTGGGACCGAATAATATGCATCCTTCAAATCTATTGTAGCCATATAACAACCTGTTGATACCAACTGCATTGCAGTGTAGAAAGTGTCCATTTTAAAATGTTTATACTGGACAAATGTATTCAAAACTGTGAGATCTAAAATGATCCTACAACCCCCATCTTTCTTTGGTCTGGGGAAAATGTTTGATATAATTTGTTGTGGATCCTCTCCTGTTTTCTCGATAACTCCTTTTTTACTCAAATTCGTAATCTCTTTGTCCATTTGATTAATCTCAAATTCTGAGAACCTCAAAGGATGATTAGGCTCATTCTGTCCCAATGGAACCATACCTTCCACAAAATCAATGGTAGAACCTAGTACAGTGTCTAGTACCACACGATCAACTGTGATATTGTCCCATTCCTTATAAAACATTTGGAGTCTACCACCAATCTGTGGCTCATCACAGCATTCCTCTTTAATAGGATAATGTTTATGTACCTCTCCAACTGGACGAAATGATCTCCTTTTCCCAAAAGTTTTTGCTTCTTCATCCATTTCTTTAATTTGTTTAGACAAATCCTCTCCGAACAAAAACCCAGGAGTTTGAACATTGCTTGGTTTACACAATCCAGCAAATTTTGGATGTAACAGAGGTCGAATGGCAATCTTCCTCATGCAATTAATCTCAAAAAATGAGTTGCAAAATAAGGCCAACATATGTTTCTGCACTTTGGTCATTCCACAACCTTCCACTTGTCTGCCAAATGCAGTAATGCCAGCTGAAATCAGCTTGAGGACTCTTTGAAATCGAATTTCTTGCGCCCGCATAATTGATGACATTGGCGCCCAAACAACTGGATTCACCGTAGGTACCTTCAAAGAGGCACAATTGATAGGTGTTTTATACATTTCTGCTGTCTCAACCATAACAGCATCTTGAAGCCGGTGAGAGACCATATAATTAATATTGGCCGCCAGGGTTTCTTCCATGGCCTCACCGCTTCCTCCAGGTATAGCAAAATCTTGTGCCACATCAGGCACACCTGGATCCATATATTTGCTTTGTGGTGTGTACTCCGGACCACAATCACCACTTTCAGGGTCTGTCTCATACAGCCCTGGTTCTCCTGAAACTTGTTCAAAGGAGACTTCCTCCAGTCCATACCCAGGCACTGGGGTTTCAAATTCCCAATTCGAATTGGCGCCATATTCACGATATGGAACCCCCTCAGGGGCTGCCTGGGAATATTCTGGGTTCTTAGACCCTTGGTTGATAATAGTCTGGAGCATTTTCTCCATTTGGTCCATTCTGAGCCATAAGGCTTTCCTTTCTGGACCTTCAGAATCAGAGTCCTCAGAAACCCCAGGCCTTTCAGCTTTTCTTTTACATTTTTTAGGCACTGGGATTTCTTCTACAGTTTCTGTTTGTGGAGTAATCAAAGCCTCACTAACGGGTGTTTCAACGGCCACCGGTATCAGAACCAGCTCCGCAATAATCTCCTGTCCCGACTCTTCAGCACCCCTGGACACACGTTTTACCCGCTGTTTTTTGGCCTTCTCCATTTTGTTTTTTACTAACTCCTCCTGGTTTTCCCACCAGGCTACGGAGTTCTGAAACCTCGCCCTAAATTTTTGTAAAACTTCCTTACCTGCGGGCCGGTTCCTTACCGCTGTGTGGAGCTGCGCTCTGCAGCTCTTCGCTGCCGATAGCGTCGACGTAATGCCGTTCCAGCGCCAGGTGGGGTCTTCTTCACGTAGTCACTCACGTGACTCCGAAGTAAAATCTGGAGTAACAGCAGGACGAGCAGCATCTCTGGAGAGATGGGAATGGGTGACGTTTCTGGTCAAGACCCTTCTTCAGACTGGTTAGGGATAAGGGAAATGAGATATAGATGGTGATGTGGAGAGTTAAAGAACAAAGAATGAACGATATGCAAAAAAGTAACGATGATAAAGGAAACAGGCCATTGTAAGCTGTGTTGTAGGGTGAAAACGATGGGGGAGAGATAGAGAGAGAGGGAATGTCGCGGCTACTTGAGTAGGATAAGTCAATGTACATACCACAGGGGTGTAAGCTGCCCAGGTGAAATATCAGATGCTGTTCCTCCAATTTGCGTTTAGCCTCACTCTGACAATGGAGGAGACCTAGGACAGAAAGGTCTGTGTAGGAATGGGAATGAGAATTAAACTGTTTGGCAACCAGGTATTAGGTTGGTTCACCGGGTTGGTTCCACCAAATGATCGCCCATTCTGAGTTTGGTCTTGACAATGTACATCCCACAATCCTGGGGCACTGCGCACGACCGCGCGTCACTACCTACGTCACCACACACCACGTGCACGGCAGGACCCACGCATCGTGCATCGTGACGCGTAAATGATGTCGCGTAAATGACGCCCAAGTGGGACAGGCCCTTAAGAGTCCACATCTTGAACAGCTAATGCAGTAGATGAGGTTGGAGGAGGTGCAAGTGAACCTCTGCCTAACCTAAAAGGATTGTCGGGGTCCCTGGACAGATTCGAGGGAGGACGTATAGGGACAGGTGTTGCATCTGAGTTACTCTAGCTTTTGTGTCTATCTTCCTCCTGGGAATTCCTGATATCCTTTGGCACAGAGGAATATTTGCAGTGGGACATTCCTGTTGTTCTCTGAGGTTTGATGCGGGAGAGTCGGACATCCCGTGGCCCACCAGGGATGATTTCTCTGACATTTATCCTGGGAGGCACTGGGACATTCAGGATATCTGCTGAGAGGCCTGGAACATTCAGGATACCTCCTGGGAGGCACTGGGACATTCAGGATACCTCCGGGGAGTTGCTGGGACATTCAGGATACCTCCTGGGAGGCACTTCAGACATTCACCATCAAAGTGGGGACATCCATTATCTGGCACATTCCCAGTGCCTCCCAGGATAAATGTCAGAGAAATCATCCCTGGTGGGCCACGGGATGTCCGACTCTCCCGCATCAAACCTCAGAGAACAACAGGAATGTCCCACTGCAAATATTCCTCTGTGCCAAAGGATATCAGGAATTCCCAGGAGGATGAGGGGTGATCTTACAGAGGTGTACAATATCATGAGAGGAGTAGATCAGGTACATGCACAGTCCCTTGACCAGAGTTGGTGAATCGAGGACCAGAGGACATAGATTCAAGGTGAGGGATAAAGATTTAATAGTAATCTGAGGGGTACCTCTTTCACACAAAGGGTTGTGGCTGTATGGAACAAGCTGCCAGAGGAGGTAGTTGAGGCTGGGATTATCCCAATGTTTAAGAAACAGTTAGACAGGTACATGGATAGGACAGGTTTGGAGGGATATGGGCCAAATGCTGGCAGATGGGACCAGTGTCGCGGGGGCATGTTGGCCGGTGTGGGTAAGTTGGACAAAATGGCCTCTTTCCACGTTGTTTCACGCTGTGTCTCTGTGTCTCTGTGTCTCTGTGTCCGTGTCCGTGTCCGTGTCCGTGTCTGTGCCTCTGCGTCTCTGTGCCTCCGTGCCTCTGTGCCTCCATGTCTCTGTGTCTATGTGTCTCCGTGTCTATGTGTCTCTGTGTCTCTGTGTCCCCGTGTCCCTCTTTCTCTGTGTCTCTGTCACTCTGTGACCTCCTGGTCAGGTCAACAAACCGTCCATAGGCCTTATAATCGTCCATAGGCCTCATTTATATTACTGGCCAGGTTACCTTCATGAGGTACCTCATTTCTCTTCTGTTCACATATTTAAATTTCTGGCGGAAAACCTCACAAACTGGGTCGAAATATACTTGTCACCATGACTACGTCTTGCAAGTGGGGGAAATGGATTGGGTTAGGTTTAAGAGGAGTTGGTTTTGGCATCATGTTCGATACAGACTTTGTGGGCTCAGATGGGGCGTCAAGGTCAGCATGGAAGAGTTGGGCCGAATGGCCTGTTTCAGAGCAGTATGGCTCCATGTCTGGGCTATTAGTCAAACTCTTGCCCCTCATAAAACGTTTGGAAAATTAAATTGAAAACAAATGCTTGGTGTTTCATTCTGATTCTGGGAGATATTAAAGTTAAAACGCGTGACTCATTTTGTGGTGATGTTTAAAATGAGCAAAACTAATATAGGATTGTTGACAGTAAAATAGAGTGATTAGTGGTCAGAGTCCTTCAACCCACAGAAATATCCTACAACAGAACACAGTTCCACAAGCTCAGTACCAGGCCTCACACACTCAGCTTGTGTGTGTGCGCGTGTGGCTTTATGTGTGTAGGTGTGTGTGTTTGCGTATGTGTGTATGCATGTGTATGTGTGTATGATTTACTGTGTGTGTGTGTCTGCGTGTGTGTCCTTGTGTGCGTTTGCTTGTGTGTTTGTGTCTGTGTGTGTGTCTGTCTGTATGTGTGGGCGTGGCTGCATGTGTGTGTGTGCGTGTGCTTGTGTCTTTCTGTGTGTGTGTGCTTGTGTGTGTGTGTGTGTGTATGTGTATGTGTGTCTTTCTGTGTGTGTGTGCTTGTGTGTGTGTGCGTATGCATGTGTGTGTGTGTGCGTGTGTTAGTGTGTGTGTGGCTGTGTGTGCGTGTGGCTGTGTGTGTGTGTCTTTCTGTGTGTGTGTGTGTGTGTGTGTGTGTGTGTGTGTGTGTGTGTGTGTGTGTGTGTGTGTGTGTGTGCGTGGCTGTGTGTGTCAGTCTCTGTCTGTCTGCGTCTGCATGTGTGTGTGTCTGTCTGAATGTGCGTGCACTCCAGCACTCTGTGAAACGTCACCTATCCATGTTCTCCGCAGATACTGTACTCGGTTACAGTGAACACCACAGTCAAAAATGCTTTCAGCATTTTGGCCTTGATCCGTCAGATTATTGAGTGTAGTTGAGGGTACCGATGACCAAGGAAAGATGGCGCCCACAATGATCCATTGTTGGATGCAGGGGTGAAAACAGGATATAGGGATGTGAACATGGGACAATTAGGGTGGGGAAGAAGTGGAGGGAGAGGGAATGCAAGGGTTAATAGTAAGATCAAATGAGAACTTACCAGTTTGAAGTTTGATCTTTATTTTATGAGGAGTTACGATGAGGGATTACGTGAAGACCCCGCCAGCACGCATGCGCGACATTCTTCAAAGCTGCGGTGTGAAATCACAGGTAACAGAGTTGACTAACATAGTAAGATAAGAGAACCAGCATGCCAATTGACCTTTATAATAGAGGGTTTGGGAGCGGAGGGCACGTAATCCCTCATCGTAAAATAAAGATCAAACTTCAAACTGGTAAGTTCTCATTTAATCTTACTATTTTAATTCAGAGTCACGTGAGTGAAGATTTCAAAGCTCTGATTTCACGCCCTGGAACGAGTCCATGCTCACACACTGCCATAATGACAAATGGAGGAAATATGTTAACGTATTTCAGACATGAAACTTTGCTGAAAAACAAGAGGGTATTTATTTAACAAATAACAAATAATAATACCCCAACTTTGGGGAAATTATAATACAGAACTTAATATTGTGTCTGCAAATGTCTCAGGCGTGGCCACGGGTTTATTATAGAACCGCTGAAAGGTTTTCTCATTAGCCCAACCCACCGTTGCAAGGATGTGGTCCATAGGAACTCCCATCACCTTGCCGCCGATGTAGATGCGGCCCTGGTGGAGTGAGATTTAAAAACATCAGCGTCCACCCCCGCTGTACCCAAAACCACCCTTAAGGGCCTGTCCCACCAGCATGCAACTCTATGCTATTAGCGCGACCTAATGTGGTCGCTTGAGCCGAGTTCCCGAGTTCGTCCCGACACCGCGCGGGGCTCCGAAAAACTGACTATGTCCAAACATTCCGCGCGGCAACGGCTTGTCGGCTCGCAGTCGCCTCGACATTTACACACCGCCCCGACGTCGTGCCTCCGTGAACTTATTTGCAAGTGCCTCCGTGACCCTCTATGTGTGTGGCTCCGTGGCCCTGTGTGTGTGTGTGCCTCGGTGCCCCTCTCTGTAGGTGCCTCCATGCCCCTCTGTGTGTGTGCCTCTGTGCCCCTCTCTGTGTGCCCCTCTCTGTCCTGGCGAACTTACCTTTAAGACTTCGCTCCAAGTTCGCCTCACTTTCCGCCGCGTTGCGCCACTCACCCGACCTCCGCGCGGCCCTCGCTGCCGGTTTGGTCGCGCTTGCCGCATGCAGGCGCATGCTGGTGGGAACGGCCCTGTACAGGGGATCACCCGACCTCCGCGCGGCCCCCGCTTCTAGTTTGATCGCGTTCATCGCATAGAGTTGCATGCTGGTGGGTCAGGCACTTAACTAACGAGTAGGAAGAGTGGGAGAAAACATCTGCAAGATTACAGAGGAGGTTATAACCCAGAGAATCCAACTTTATGGTACATGGAAAATGAACCAAAGAGAAAGATGGATAAATGAGACACAAAGCATAGAAACATAGAAACATAGAAATTAGGTGCAGGAGGAGGCCATTCGGCCCTTCGAGCCTGCACCGCCATTCAATATGATCATGGCTGATCATCCAACTCAGTATCGCGTACCTGCCTTCTCTCCATACCCTCTGATCCCGTTAGCCACAAGGGCCACATCTAACTACGTCTTAAATATAGCCAATGAACTGGCCTCAACTACCCTCTGTGGCAGAGAGTTCCAGAGAGCCACCACTCTCTGTGCGAAAAAAGTCCTTCCCATCTCGGTCCTAAAGGATTTCCTCCTTATCCTTAAGCTGTGACCCCTTGTCCTGGACCTCCCCAACATCAGGAACAATCTTCCTGCATCTAGCCTGTCCAACCCCTTAAGAACTTTGTAAGTTTCTATAAGATCGCCTCTCAATCTCTTAAATTCTAGAAAGTATAAACCGAGTCTATGCAGTCTTTGTTCATAAGACAGTCCTGACATCCCAGGAATCAGTCTGGTGAACCTTGTCTGCACTCCCTCTATGGCAATAATGTCCTTCCTCAGATTTGGAGACCATAACTGTACGCAATACTCCAGGTGTGGTCTCACCAAGACCCTATACAACTGAAGTAGAACCTCCCTGCTCCTATACTCAAATCCTTTTGCTATGAAAGCTAACATACCATTCGCTTTCTTCACTGCCTGCTGCACCAGCATGCTTACTTTCAATGACACCCAGGTCACGCTGCATCTCCCCTTTTCCTAATCGGCCTCCATTAGATAATAGTCTGTTTTCCTATTTTTGCCACCAAAGTGGATAACCTCACATTTATCCACATTATACTGCATCTGCCAAACATTTGCCCACTCACCCAGCCTATCCATGTCACCTTGCAGTCTCCTAGCATCCTCCTCACAGCTAACACTGCCCCCCAGCTTAGTGTCATCCGCAAACTTGGAGATATTGCCTTCAATTCTCTCATCCAGACTGCTGGAATCAGAATCGCTAAACAACCCATGATTGGAACTCTGCAGATAAGGCAGCATCTGAGGAAAGATATAACAAACATTATTTATTTGATCAGAATCCTTCATCTGAACTGAAAGAGCACAGGGGAGATAAGAATAGACAATAGACAATAGGTGCAGATGCAGGCCATTCGGCCCTTGGAGCCAGCACCGCCATTCAATGTGATCATGGCTGATCATCCCCAATCAGTACCTCAATCCTGCGTTCTCCCCATATCCCCCGACTCCGTTATCTTTAAGAGCCCTATCTAGCTCTCCCTTGAAAGTATCCAGAGAACTGGCCTCCACCGCCCTCTGAGGCAGAGAATTCCACAGGCTCACAACTCTCTGTGAGAAAAAGTGTTTCCTCGTCTACATTCTAAATGACTTACCCCTTATTCTTAAACTGTGTGGCCCCTGATTCTGGACTCCCCCAACATCGGGAACATGTTCCTTGCCTCTAGCGTGTCCAAACCCTTAACAATCTTATATGTTTCAATAAGATCCCCTCTTATGCCTCTAGTCCAGAGTGTACAAGCCCAGCCGCTCCATTCTCTCAGCATATGACAGTCCCTCCATCGCGGGAAATAACCTTGTAAATCTACGCTGCACTCCCTCAATAGCAAGAATGTCCTTCCTCAAAATAGGGGACCAAAACTGCACATAATACTCCAGGTGTAGTCTCACTAGGGCCCTATACAACTGCAGAAGGACCTCTTTGCTCCTATACACGACTCCTCTTGTTATAAAGGCCAACATGCCAATCACTTTCTTCAATGCCTGCTGTACCTGCATGCTTACTTTCATAGACTGATGAACAAGGACCCCCCAAATCCCGTTGTACTTCCCCTTTTCCAAACGTGACACCATTCAGATCGTGATCTGCCTTCCTGTTCTTAATACCAAAGTGGATAACCTCACATTTATTCACATTAAACTGAATCTGCCATGCATCTGCCCACTCCCCAAACCTGTCCAATTCACCCTGCATTCTCATAGTATCCTCCTCACAGTTCACACTGCCACCCAGATTTGTGTCATCTGCAAATTTGCTAATGTTACTTTGAACCCCATCATCCAAATCATTGATGTATATTGTAAAAAGCTGCAGTCACCGAGCCTTGCGGTACCCTACTAGTCACTGCCTGCATTTCTGAAAGGGACCCTTTTAATCCCTACTCTTCATTTCCTGTCTGCCAACCACTTTTCTATCCATGTCAGCACTGTACCCCCAATTCCATGTGCCCTAATTTTGCCCACTAATCTCCTATGTGGGACCTTATCAAATGCTTTCTGAATGTCCAGGTAAACTGTATCCACTGGCTCTGCCTTGTCCATTTTCCCAGTTACATCCTCAAAAAATTCCAGAAGATTAGTCAAACATGATTTCCCCTTCGTAAATCCATGCTGACTCGGACCGATCCTGTTACTGCTATCCAAATGTGTCGCTATTTCATCTTTTATAACTGATTCTTAAAAAGTGGGAAGACATTAGCCTATCTTAAAAAGTGGGATAACATTAGCTATCCTCCAATCCACAGGAACTGATCCTGAATCTATAGAACATTGGAAAATTATCACCAATGCATCCATGATTTCCAGAACCACTTCCTTAACTACCCTGGGATGCAGACCATCGGGCACTGGGGATTTATCCTGAGGGATATGCCCAAAATGAACTGATCCTGCACCTCAAAATACCTAGAAATACCTGCCATTGTTCCCAGAAATACAAGCTATTGTTGATCCACTGTCATCTCTGCTCGGGTATCTTTCCAGTCAACTTTGGCCAGCTCCTCCCTCATGGCTCCTTAGTCCCCTTTATCAACTGTAACACGAGGCTGACACGCTTCCACCAATATGAACAGACTGTGGTCTGTGAATGAGGAAGTCGAGGACCCAATTGCAGAGGGATGCGCAGTGACCCAGTGACCCAGTTCTGCGAGTTTGGTAACCTGCTTGGAGGGGATGATAGTATTAAATGCCGAGCTGTAATCAATGAATAACAGCCTGACATATGGGTTTTTGTTGTCCAAGCGGTCCAGAGCAGAGTGGAGAGCCAGCGAGTTTGCATCCACCGTTGATCTGTTGTGGCGGTAAGCGAACTGCAGAGGGCCCAGATTTTTGTCGAGGTAGGAGTTGATTTGCGCCATGATCAACCTCTCGAAGCACTTCATCACCACAGGTATTAGTTTCACAGGTCGATAGTCATTGAGGCACATCACCTTGCTCTTCTTGGGCACCGGTATAATTGATGCCCGTTTGAAGCAGGTGGGAACCTCAGACCTCAGAAGTGAGAGGTTGCAAATGTCTGTAAAAACTCCAGCCTGTTGGTCCGCACAGGTTTTTAGAACACGACCAGGTATACCATCAGTTGCAGGCACTTTTCGAGGGTTCACCCCTCTGAAGGATTTCCTGACGTCGGCCTCTGTGACTGAAATAGCATCACATGGGGGCTCGGGAAGGCACATCGGTGTTCTCCTTATCAAAGCGTGCATAAAACGCTGAGGGATGAGGGTGGTTGGATGAGAATTGGGAGCCAATGGTTGAACTAAGATGGCTTGGACTGAGCTGAAAATGTGTAGACAAATTAGTAATAAGGGTGAGTTGGGTGGAGAGAGTATAGTACAGCAGCGTGTGCACCAGAGGTGGCGGAAGGTGATGGGTGTTGAGTGCTGAAGATAGTGGCAATAAAAGGTGAAGATGTGGAAGGAGAATGCGTCAACTATTAAGAAAGCAACTACTAAGTACGGAATTGGCACGGTGGCGCAGCGGTGGAGTTGCTGCCTCACAAATGCACAGCATAGACAAAAAACATGTAATTGTACTGTTCAGGTGGCCAGACACTACTGGCATATGGACTTAAAAGACTCTTTCTGTAATTCTTAAAGGAAATTGGACCTTCCAAATGCAAACACACTTCTGACATATGTGATGAAAGGACTGATTCTATCACACTGGATGAAAAGATGAGAGATTAATGTTATACGGTAATTACAAACTCTTTCTGAGGTGCAGACTGAATTTGTGCAGTATCTGGTTTGTTCTCTCAAGTTACCAGGCAATGTCAGCCCCTGAGAACTTCCTAATTCCTTCCTCAGCTGACAGTCCACCTGTGAGTGTAGACTGATACCAACATCCATATACCTTGGCCTAAGCAAGATACAGTTTCTGCAATATGCACATTTGTTTTTCACAGAACTGACAGAACCAAATCTTGTCTTCTGAAACCAAGGCTCCACCCATCTTTTTTCAATAAGATTAATCACAGTGTGGCAGAAGAACAAATGATGCATCTCATCACAAGGTTGGTGCTGTAGGCTAGAAAACCAGTCATACAACATTCCTCTTGGTATAGCATCAGTATTTCACGGGAGAGGTGCTGGTTTGAAAATAATGCTCATGGAACTAGTCTGGTTTTAATATGTGCGCCATTTGCCTTTTGTTTACTAAAATAGAGCCCTGCTGCACCAAAGTTCTAAAGCTCAGTCTAGATCTGCAACAATGTGTGCTGTTTATAATGTTTTTATATTTTATATTTTTATTAGAAGCATATACATATGGTAATCAAAACACAATGTGTTTTTCAATTACATATTGTTAATAGTAAGATTAAACGAGAACTTACCAGTTCAAAGTTTGATCCTTATTTTATGAGGAGTTACGTGAAGAAGCCCCGCCAGGCGCATGCGCGTCATACTTCAAAGCAGCGGCGTGAAAACACAGAAACATAGATAGCCGAAGTAACATAGTAAGGCTTTAAAAAGACTAGAACTACCAGATGATCTCTTAGATTATGAGGGTGGGAGCGGAGGGCCCGTAATCCCTCAACGTAACTCCTCATAAAATAAGGATCAAACTTCGAACTGGTAAATTCTTGTTTAATCTTACTATTTTACTTCGGAGTCACATGAGCGACTACGTGAAGATTTCAAAGCTCTGTGTTTACATGCCGTAGGTGCACTCCATATTACAATCTGCTTCAGTTGACACAGTAGTAAATAAATAATATATTGAACATTGCTTCAAATTATTCAATAACTATTTTTAATAACAATAATAACAAAAATCAGTAATAACCACTCTATCTCAGGAGGAAATTACAAACAATGATATAAACAAAGCAAATGAATTGAATAGAACCCAAAACAGCATGCCCAAACCATGGCACAGTCTGTACAGGTTTATCATAAAACTGTGAGAAAGTTGATTCTCTAGACCATCCTGTGGCCGCGAGGATTTGGTCTAGCGGCACGTCCTGAGCCTTCGCCACGGATGTGGAAGCCGCCCTGGTGGAGTGAGATTTAAACACATGAGTGTCGACTCCAGCACAATTGAGAACCTGTTTCAACCATCTAGAAATAGTTTGTACTGGCACTCTTTTATATGGCTTTTTGGGACTAGTGAGCTGTCCTGTCTCAGAACCCCTGAGACTCCTTGTTAACTCAGGATATTGCCTTAAGTGTTTAACTACACATTACATTTGGTCAACAGGATATGCTTCAAACGTCACCTTGGTTCCTGCCATACCTGGCCAGGTTTGTTTGATTAAATCATAGACATAAAATGTAATGTCATCTACAGACAAATGCATACAATCTATTCGTAACAATTGTAATGTTTGTACACGTTGTGCTGAAACCAACGCCATTAGCCACTTTCAAAGTTCATCTCTGCATAGACAACGACGTAATTGGAGCCCATTGCCGAAGCAGTGTGAGAACTACACTGATATCCCAGATTTCTGTATATCTAGGTTTAGGAGGGTTTTTGTTAAAAATTCCTCTCATAAATCGAGATACTAACGGATGAGCCCCGATAGGCTGTTGGCCTGAGGACTGTCCCAAATAAGAGGACAAAGCACTCCGAGCACTGTTAATAGCACTATAACTCAAGTGCTCATCAAAATGACATTTTGGTAAGGAACTCCAACACATCACTTATGCTTGCAGTATGGTAAGATATATTTGACTGTACGCAGAACATCTCCCATTTCTTTATATGAACCACATATTGTTTTTTAGTACATAGAAACATAGAAACATAGAAAATAGGTGCAGGAATAGGCCATTCGGCCCTTCGAGCCTGCACCGCCATTCAATATGATTATGGCTGATCATCCAACTCAGTATTCCGTACCTGCCTTCTCTCCATACCCCCTGATCCCCTTAGCCACAAGGGCAACATCTAACTCTCTCTTAAATATAGCCAATAAACTGACCTCAACTACCTTATGTGGCAGAGAATTCCAGAGATTCACCACTCGCTGTGTGAAAAATGTTTTTCTCATCTCGGTCCTAAAAGACTTCCCCCTTATCCTTAAACTGTGACCCCTTGTTCTGAACTTCCCCAACATCAGGCACAATCTTCCTGCATCAAGCCTGTACCACCCCTTAAGAATTTTTATAAGTTTCTATAAGATCCCCCCTCAATCTCCTAAATTCTAGCGAGTAAAATCTGAGTCTATCCAGTCTTTCTTCATATGAAAGTCCTGACATCCCAGGAATCAGTCTGGTGAACCTTCTCTGTACTCCCTCTATGGCAAGAATGTCTTTCCTCAGATTAGGAGAACAAACCTGTACGCAATACTCCAGGTGTGGTCTCACCAACACCCTGTACAACTGCAGTACAACCTCCCTGCTCCTACACTCAAATCCTATTGCTATGAATCTAATGCATCTAAGCATATAACGAGATGACTGCTAAATCTATATTAACCATATAACCATATAACAATTACAGCACGGAAACAGGCCTTCTTGGCCCTTCCAGTCCGTGCCGACCATTTATTTTCCCCTAGTCCCATCTACCTGCACTCAGGCCATACCCCTCCATTCCCTTCCCGTCCATATACCTATCCACTTTATTTTTAAATGTTAAAATCGATCCTGCCTCCACCACTTCTGCTGGAAGCTCATTCCACACAGCCACCACTCTCTGAGTAAAGAAGTTCCCCCTCATGTTACCCCTAAACATCTGTCCCTTAATTCTCATGTCATGCCCTCTTGTTTGAATCTTCCCTACCCTCAACGGGAAAAGTTTATCCACGTCAACTCTGTCTATCCCTTTCATCATTTTAAAGACATCTATCAAGTCGCCCCTTAACCTTCTGCGCTCCAAAGAATAAAGACCCAACTTGTTCAACCTTTCTCTGTAACTTAGTTGCTGGAACCCAGGCAAAATTCTAGTAAATCTCCTCTGTACTCTCTCTATTTTGTTGACATTCTTCCTATAATTAGGCGACCAAAATTGTACACCATACTCCAGAATTGATCTTACCAATGCCTTGTACAATTTTAACATTACTTCCCTACTCCTATATTCAATGCTCTGATTTATAAAGGCCAGCACACCAAAAGCTTTCTTTACCACCCTATCTACATGTGATTCCACCTTCAGGGAACAATGCACAGTTATTCCTAGATCCCTCTGTTCCACAGCATTCCTCAATTCCCTACCGTTTAGCATGTACGTCCTATTTTGATTTGTCCTGCGAAGATGTAGCACTTCACACTTATCAGCATTAAACTCCATCTGCCATCTTTCAGCCCACTCTTCCAAATGGCCCAAATCTCTCTGTAGACTTTGAAAATCTACTTAATTATCCACAACACCACATATCTTAGTATCATCTGCATACTTACTTATCCAATTTTCCACCCCATCATCCAGATCATTGATGTACATGACAAACAACAGTGGACCCAACACAGATCCCTGAGGCACCCCACTGGTCACCGGCTTCAAACCTGACAAACAGCCATCCACCATTACTCGCTGACATCTCCCATTCAGCCACTGTTGAATCCATCTTGCTATTCCGCCATAAACACCCAAAGATTGAACCTTCTTAACCAACCTTCCATGGGGAACCTTGTCAAAGGCCTTACTGAAATCCAGAGAGACAGCATCCACTGCTTTTTCCTCATCAATTTCCCTAGTAACCTCTTCAAAAAATTCAAGAAGATTAGTGAAACATGACCTTCCAGGCACAAATCCATGTTGACTGTTCTTGATCAGACCCTGTTTATCCAGATGCTTATATATATTATCTCTAAGTATCCTTTCCATTAATTTGCCCACCACTGACGTCAAACTGACAGGTCTATAATTGCTAGGTTTATTCTTTGAACCCTTTTTAAACAAAGGAACACATGCGCAGTGCACCAATCCTCCGGCACTATTCCCGTTTCTAATAACATTTGAAATATTTCTGTCATAGCTCCTGCTATTTCTACACTAACTTCGCTCAATGTCCTAGGAAATATCCTGTCAGGACCTGGAGACTTATCCACTTTATATTTTTCAAAAGTGTCAGTACTTCCTCGTCTTTGAAACTCATTGTTTCCATAGCTACTCTACTTTTTTCCCTTACCTCACAGAGTTCAATATCCTTCTCCTTGGTGAATACCGAAGAAATGAAATTGTTCAATACCTCCCCCATCTCTTTTGGCTCTGCAGATAGTTGTCCATTCTGGCTCTCTAATGGTCCAATTTTATCCCTCGTTATCCTTTTGCTATTAATATAGCTGTAGAAACCCTTTGGATTTACTTTCACCTTTCTTGCCAAAGCAACCTCATATCTTCTTTTAGTTTTTCTTATTTCTTTCTTAAGATTCTTTTTACATTCTTTATACTCATCTAGCACCTCATTTACTCCATGCCTCCTATAGTGCTTGTAGATATCTCTCTTTTTTCGAACCTTGTCCAATTTCCCCTTGCAAATCATGGCTCTTTCCGATTTTTACTATTTCCTGTCAACCGAACAGAGACATAAAGATTCTGTACTCTAACAATTTCCCCTTTAAATGTCCTCCATTTCTCTTCTACATCCTTCCCATAAAACAAAATGTCCCAATTCACTCATTTTAAATCATTACGCATTCCCTCAAAGTTAGCCTTTCTCCAATCAAAAATCTCATCCCTAGGTCCAGGTTTGGCTCTCTCCATAATTATATTGAAACTAATGATATTGTGATCACTGGTCCCGAAGTGCTCACCAACGCATACCTCCGTCACCTGACCTGCCTCATTTCCTAACAGGAGGTCCAACACTGCCCCTTCTCTGGTCGATACCTCTATGTATTGCTGCAAAAAACTATCCTGCACACATTTTACAAACTCCAAACCATCCAGCCCATTTACAGAATGTGTTTCCCAGTCTATTTTTGGAAAATTGAAATCTCCCACAATCACTACCTTGTGCTTACTACTAATATCTGCTATCTCCTTACACATTAGCTCTTCCAATTCTCGCTATCCATTTGGCGGTCTATAATACACCCCTAAAAGTGTTGCTACACCGTTCTCACTTCTCAGTTCCACCCAAACAGCCTCCCTAGATGAGCCCTCTAATCTATCCTGCCAAAGCACTGCTGTAATATCTTCTCTGACAAGCAACGCAACCCCTCCACCTCTGGTCCCTCCAATTCTATCACACCTGAAGCAACGAAATCCTGGAATATTTAGTTTCCAATCACAACCCTCCTGCAACCATGTTTCACTGATTGCCACAACATCATATTTCCAGGTGTCAATCCAGGCTCTATGTTCATCCACCTTTCTTACAATGCTCCTAGCATTAAAATATACACATTTTAGAAACCCACCATCCCTTATTCTCTGTTTATTATCTTTTTCCTCTTTCTCGCCTACATTTTGGTTCCGAGTGCTTCCCTTCTCTGCCTCTTGCCCCTCACCCTGTCCCCGAGTCCCCTCTACCTGAGTCCCTCCCCCCAGCCTTTCTAGTTGAGGAAGGGTTAGTTAGCAGTCTTGTTGTGCGTGGCCCCTTGGGCAAGAGCGACCATAATATGGTTGAGTTCTTCATTAGGATGGAGAGTGACATAACTAATTCAGAAACAAGCGTTCTGAACTTAAAGAAAGGCAACTTTGAGGGTATGAGACGCGAATTGGCCAAGATAGACTGGCAATTGATTCTTAAAGGGTTGACGGTGGATGTGCAATGAAAGGCATTTAAATACTGCATGTATGAACTACAACAATTGTTCATCCCAGTTTGGCAAAAGAATAAATCAGGGAAGGCAGTGCATCTGTGGATAACAAGGGAAATTAGGGATAGATTCAAAACAAAAGATGAAGCGTACAAATTAGCCAGAAAAAGCAGTCTACCAGATAACTTCAGTCCAGCAGAGGAGGACCAAGGGCTTAATTAGGAAAGGGAAAATAGATTATGAAAGAAAACTGGCAGGGAACATAAAAACTGACTGCAAAATGTTTTATAGATATGTGAAGAGAAAAAGAATAGTTAAAACAAATGTAGGTCCCTTGCAGTCAGAAACAGGTGAATTGACCATGGGGAACAAGGACATGGCAGACCAATTGAATGACTACTTTGTTTCTGTCTTGACTAAGGAAGACATAAATAATCTGCCGGAAATAGCAGGGGACCGGGGATCAAATGAGATTGAGGAACTGAGTGAAATCCTGGTTAGCCAGGAAGTGGTGTTAGGTGAATTGAATGGATTAAAGGCCGCTAAATCCCCAGGGCCAGATAGGCTGCATCCCAGAGTACTTAAGGAAGTAGCCCCAGAAATAGTGTGTGCATTAGTGATAATTTTTCAAAGCTCTTTAGATTCTGGAGTAGTTCCTGAGCACTGGAGGGTAGCTCTGACATGTCTCAAATACCCGCCATAATGTACCAGAGGAAGCGGCGGGGGAGGGTTGTGGCTACGACTGAAACAAGGAACGTTCCCATCATTCTAAAGAGAGGCAGGCAGAACCTGATCCCGAACGGGTTCCCACTCGGAACCGGCAATTTGTTTTAAAGATCATTAAAGAAATTATCAAGAAATCCAATCCGCTGATTGAAGAGGAACTTCTGGAAACACAATATAAACACAACGTGGCGGCGGGCTTTAGGACCCGGGGGAGCCCGGAGCTGTGGATCCGCCGCGGCTGCTGCTGCACCCGCGGTCAATGGGGTTTCGGGTGGGAAACGGCGGCGGAACAATCAATGGAAGGGGCGGGGCCCGGCTGAGGGGAGGCGGAGCTCAGCCCCGTCAATCACAGCCCTGACCAGAAAGTGGATGTCATTTGAACTAAGCTTCGGGTAAATTTCATTCCCTGAAATTAAATACATTCGTGTTTCCTAACGTGATTTGTTCATGATGTTGGTCGGTTCTATACTAGACACTGTAATGAAGAAGGGTCACCCATTCCTTCTCTCCAGGGATGTTCCGCCTGTCCCGGTGAGTTCCTGCAGCATTTTGTGTCTGTCCTCGTTTTAAACCAGCATCTGCAGTTCCTTTCTACACTCTATAATTGTATTTAATAGTCTCATTTGCAAACTTGAACTCACCTCAATGATTCAATTATTCTCACATGTACTTAGGGACAGTAAAATTATTTGTTCTTTGCATGCAATCCGTTAAAATACAGACCTCACTGAGGCGGTGCACAAAGCGTGGCCAGGATCATTCACAATCAGTACCCCGTTCCTGCCTCCTGCCCATATCCCTTGATTCTTCCAGCCCTAAGAGTTCTATCTCACTCTATTTTGAATGCATCAAATGAATCGGCCTCCATTGCCTTCTGAGGCAGAGAATTCCACAAATTCACAACTCTCTGAGTGAAAAAGTGTTTCCTCATCTCAGTTCTAATGATTAGTCAGTTTGAGACGAGACTAACATTGGTTAAAAAAAGTGTCCCTTGTATGTAGGATAGTGTCAGTATACGCGCGATAGAGAATGGATCGACTGGGCTACTATTAATTGGAATTTAGAAGGATAAAAGGGTATTTCGCAGAACCATATAATCCTTTTACCGGATTGGACAGGTTGGATACAGGAAAAATGTTCCCGATGTGTGTGAATCCAGAACCAGAGGTCACAGTTTAAGAATAAGGGGTGCGTCATGAAGGACTGAGCTGAGGGAGAACGTTTTCACATGGAGAGTTGTGAATCTGCGGCATTCTCTGCTACAGAAGGCGGTAGAGGCCCATTCACAGGCTGTATTTAAGAGAGAGTTAGATATAACTCTTCGGGTTAAAGGAATGAAGGGATATGGGGAGAAAGCAGGAACGAGGTACTGATTTTGGATGATCAGCCATGATCAAATTAATTGGACCTCGCTCGAAGGGCCGAATGGCCAATCTTGCACCTATTTTCTATGTTTCAATGTTTCCACGTTTCTATGGTGACATTTTGTTTAGTGACTCCATTTATCTGGGATGGAACAAGATTTTCATGAACTGGGCTAATGGGCGTTTTAAAGGTTGATTTATTTAACTCGGATAAAAGTGATGCAGGCCAGGGCACATTATGCACATTAAAAACTTACATCCTGTGTTATTTTTAGCAGAGTAGAGAGATATTCGAATGCAGACACACAGCTCCGTGAACATTGCACCAGGGATGGGCAGGGTGGTGACGAAGGCATTTGACCCATTTGCTGGGTCCATGAGGATATGAAATACAGGATTTGATACAACTGTGTAAGCCACTAGTAAGATCCACACCTCCATATTCATGGACAGTTTCTTCCCAGCTGATATCCGGCAACTGAATCATACTTCCACAACCAGAGAGCAGGCTGAACGACTATCTACCTCTTTGGTGACCCTCAGACTGTACTTGATCGGACTTTGCTGGCTTTAATTTGCACTGAACGTTCTTCCCGTATCGTGTATCTATACACTGGTAATGGTGTGATTTTCTGCTAACTGGACAGCACGCAACAAGAGATCTGCACCGTAGGTCGGTACATGTGACAATAAACTAAACTGAACAACTGAACTGACTGCATTTATACTAGCTTCCCCATCACCTCCATCCAGGGATCACAGCCGTCCTTCCATGTGAGACAGAGGTTCGTGGTCACCTCATCTACTGCATCCTGTATTCCTGGTGACGCCTGGTGCACATTCGTGTGAAAGTCCAGAGTCGCCGACCATTTGGCTGAACACTTGCACTTGGTCCACCAGGGGCTGCCGGATGCCAACCATTTTACCTCCTCTACCCATTCCCACGTTGACCTTTCTGTCCTGGGCCTTCTCCGTTGACAGAGTGAGACCATAAACTAGTGAGGCCATAACTGGTGGAACAGTGCCTCATATTTCATTTCGGAGTCACGTGAGTGACTTCGTGAAGAGCCCGCCGGCGCGCATGCTCGACATATCGTCGTAACGCGTTGCTGCGAAGGCTGACGGAGGAGCGTGCTCCTCGCCAGCCCTTCATAAGGGAACCACGCAGGTAAGTATGCTACCTTAAGTTGGTGGTTCTTGTTGTGTTTGCTTCACAGCAAGAACATGGATGGGAGTTTGAGAGGCCGGAGATCGGGAAGAAGTCGCCGGCCAGCAGTTCCGGAGCGAGAGTTGTCGGGGGTACCTGCAACGCAGACCGGAACGAGGGCAGAGATGTCGGTGAGCTCTGTCTTTTCAGGTCCGGACCCGCCCGCACACCACAGCTCGGAGGAGTTTGACGAGGAGGAGTGTGGTGTGCCGCCAGAGCAGGACGACCCTGCCATAGCAGTCCGGTCGACAGCAGGCTTGCTGACGGCCTCGAGCAGACGGGTCCGTGCGGCTGCACGGCCCGCTTCACGAAGCCCCCTGCGCAGGGGAAGGGCAGGAGCCCAGACGCCTAACCCTGTCGGGGCTAAGGCTCTGCCTGCCGCTAAGGAGCGGTCAGGTTCCAGGACGGGACCCGGGGCAGCTGTGAGGTCCAGCCGTCGCCCCCCAACTTCCGACGCCGGGACGAGTCAGTTGGGGGTCCCGTCACGGTCGCCGAGCCCCCCATGGATGGGTGGGCGAGACCATGCATCGGCAAGGTCCACGATGTGGGCAGCTGGCAAGCCTGCATGGGCCCAAGGTATCCAGGCTTCGGCTGGTGCCGACACTATGCCGCATCTGTCCTTAGAGGCAACGGCTTCCGCTCCCGCTACACGGAGGCGGTTGAACACGCCCGTGCAGGAATCGCGCAGTTTCGCCTCGGCGGCTGTCGACGACAACTACCGGCACCGGCAGGGCCTCGACGAGGTGCGGGCCGATGACAGGAGCCCCGGCCAATTTTCAGAGCTGGAGGACTCCGACCACCTGAGTGCTCAGGGTGAAGGGCGTATTGACCGTATAGAGCGGCTGCTGGAACGTCTCATCCAACATCAACAGGCATCCAGCAGCGACAGGCACAGGGCTTCATCACCAGCTTCATACACCAGCCTGGAGCAGCAGGACCAGGAGGCCGTGGGCGACCCCATCCCACCCCTGCCTGAATTACCGGCGGAGGACCTCCTCGATGTGGCCACCAAGTTTGCAGCCCCTCATTCCTTGGGGCTTCCTATCAATACAAAGCTGGCAGCCACTGTGGACTTCCTAAATAATCACCAGCTTCAGGAGGAAGTTCTATTACAAGCCATGAGCCGTCACAAGGCTCCATCAAACTGCAACTCCCTCAACGTGCCTGTGGTCAATACGCCGATATGGGGCAACATCAGTGCGGCTATCCGTCAGCAGGAGCTGAAGATTCAGCGGATCCTGAAACTCCTCACGGCCGGGATTACTGCCTTTGTGCGGTCGGTCGATGGAGAGGAGCTTAATTTGGACCAGGAGGATGCTCTGGCGCTTCTATGCGCTACTCAAAACGAAATTAACGGCTTTCGGAAAAATAGCATCCGCCCAGCGCTCAACCCCAAATTTGCAGGGTTGTGCAAACCACCGCCGCCGCCGCCGCGTCAGCTCTTTGGCGAAGACCTTTCCAAAAGGGTCAGAGAGCTTGATGAACAAGCCAAGACCGTGGGGCTCATGTGCTCTCAGAGTGCCCCCACGCCATCGAGCTCCAAAGCTTCGCTTGGCCGCTCACGAGGGTCTGCCAGCATGTCTACCAGGAATTACCCTCCAGGTCCAAACCGATATCAGCCACCCCAACCACAGGGGTCTTTTTTAGGACAGGCTCGGCAGAAGCCGAGATGGAAAATGAGGACGCCACGACCTCAAACCAACCCAGCACCTCTACGTCCACCCACTCGTGTCAGGGACCGCCGGTAACCACAGAGGTGAGGCGGTCTGGTTCTCTTTTTTCTCTTTGTTTAACTTCACATGTTGGTGGGCGTTTGCGGTTGTTTGCGGGTGCATGGGGTAATATTACCAGTGATGAGTATGTGTTACGGAATATTCAGGGCCATATCATTGAGTTTATTAATGGGGACATCCCTCCGTCTCAGCATAGACCGGGTCGTATGTTTAAACTAACGGCTGCGGAACAGTCCGTAGGCTATAAGGAAATTTTAAGGTTGGAACAGAAAGGGCTCATAGAGAAAACGGTTCATGAGCCCGTTGAATTTGTTTCCAATATTTTTACCCGACCTAAGAAAGATGGAGGCTGTAGAGTCATTATTGATCTGACCACTCTGAATAACTTTGTAACATATACTCATTTTAAAATGGACACGTTTGAAACGGCCAAATCATTGATCTCACAAGGGTGCTTTATGGCATGTATTGATTTACAGGATGCGTACTATACCGTACCCATGCAAAAATATTACAGAAGGTTCTTAAAATTTATCTGGATGGACCAGCTGTGGCAATATAGGGCGTTGCCTAATGGGCTCACCACAGCCCCTCGATTATTTACTAAATTGGTGAAGCCAATTATGGCTTATTTAAGACAACGACATCATGTCGTGATGGCCTATTTAGATGATATTTTAATTATCGGACACACCTTGGAATCAGCTCAACAAGGGGTTGCAGCTGCGGTCAATTTGTTCCAACAGCTTGGGTTCATTGTTCATCCAGAAAAATCTAAGTTCTGCCCCACCCAGGTAATTAATTATCTGGGGTTCCAGGTGAATTCCATTAGCATGAGAGTCACCATACCAATTAACAAAGTTGAGGAGGTAACACAGGTGTGTACAGATTTACTCAATACTCGTATACCATCGATTCGTCACACAGCTACTGTCATTGGCAAGATTGTGGCTTTGTTTCCGGCAGCCCGGTATGGACCTCTGCATTATCAAAACTTGCAGAGAGCCAAGATTGCTGCGCTGCGGCGGCACGCTGGTCATTATGATCGATCAATACAACTGCCGCCTGCAGCATTGGATGAGTTACGATGGTGGGTTTGCCACATTAGTAACTCGTTTAAAACCATTATTGAGGCGAAACCGATGATATACTTACAAACTGATGCGAGCTCTGATGGCTGGGGAGCTACGAATCAGCATTCTAGTTGTGGGGGCCGATGGGATACCCTTGAGAATACAATGTTGGTATCACAAGGGATCAACTATTTGGAGCTGCTTGCAGCGTTTCACGGACTTCGTGCATATTGTTCCAAGATCTTTGGAGCACATGTCCGGCTCCAAATAGACAACACCACAGCGGTGGCGTATTTAAATCACATGGGCGGTACCAGGTCAGTTTCATGTGATAAATTGGCTAATTCAATTTGGCTCTGGTGTGTCAAGAGAGACATTTGGATTTCAGCCACCTATTTGCCAGGTGAGCTTAATTTTGTGGCGGACGCCAGGTCACGCAAGTTCAATGATAATATTGAATGGATGTTACATCCTGAAATTTTTGCAAAAATCACAGCCAAATTTGGGAAACCGGATATTGACCTTTTTGCGTCCCGGTTGAACCATCAGGTACCAACCTACGTCTCGTGGGAACCAGATCCTGGGGCTATAGCGTTAGATGCATTCTCGCTAGACTGGGGGAATTGCTTTTTCTATGCATTCCCTCCGTTTTGCCTCATCAGTCGGGTATTACGAAAAATTCAGATGGATGGTGCCAAGGGCATCCTTATCATACCCGACTGGCCTACACAGCCGTGGTATCCGATGGTCTTTGACACGCTCAGTGAACCTTGGGTCCGTTTGCAGGGTAGCCCAGAATTAGTTACTCACCCTGTATCAGGGGAGCCACATCCCTGCCATGGCTATTTAAATTTGTTGGCTTGCAGATTCTGAATCGGCCTTTAGTTGGATACGGCCTTTCTACCCGGACCATGGATACCATTGCAGCGTCGTGCCGAGAGTCTACAAGGCGAAGATACCGCTCTCACATCAGGAAGTGGGAAGCCTTCTGCAGCCGCTCTCGCATCACGTACGATGCCGTGACTATAACCGACGTCCTGGAATTCCTCGCGGGGTTGCACCATGATGAACACTTAAGCTACAGTGCCATCAACAGCGCCAGGAGCGCTCTATCATTCTACCTCAATATTGAGGTGGGATCCAACAAGCTAGTGTCCAGGCTCATGCGGGGTATTTTCAATACGAATCCGCCTACACCACGCTACAATATCACCTGGGATGTCAGGGTAGTTTTAGCTCTGCTCAGGACGTGGTCCCCCATGGAAGGGCTCCAGCTGGACAAACTCACCATGAAGCTGGTGATGTTACTAGCGCTGACTTCAGCACAGAGGGTACAGACACTCCATAAACTACGTGTCGACAGAATGATGTCTACCCCCACAGAAGTAGTTTTCTTTGTTGACAATCTACTAAAGCAGCATAGACCTGGGTGCACAGGGCTGCAGCTGAAGTTCCCGGCATACCCCGCAGATGCTAGGCTATGTTTAGCCTCCCACATCCGTTACTACGTCAAGGTGACGGCAAGCATCAGAGGAAAAGAGAGATACCTGCTTGTCACTCATAAGAGACCTCACCATCGAGTGACAACACAGACGATATCCAGGTGGCTTCGAGTCGTCTTGGGTAAGTCAGGTATCAACACTAATGTGTTCAAATCTCATTCCACCAGGGCTGCATCGACGTCGGCGGCGAGGGTCATGGAGGTGCCCATGGACCATATTCTCGCCACAGCAGGATGGGCTAATGAAGCGGTGTTTCAGCGTTTCTACAACCGGCCCGTCGCTGCGCCTCTACAGTTCGCAGAAGCCATGCTAGATGCGGGGCAAGAACGTGGAGATGTCCCCGAATAAGGGGTTTTTGATTTGTTGTTAATAAATATGATTTGTTTTGCAGTATGGACTAGTCAGCACATTATTCCTCCCATCCATCCCTGGTAGTGGTGTGACAGCATGGACGTGGTCCAGGGCGTGTCATCACAGAAGCTTTGAAGTCTTCACGAAGTCACTCACGTGACTCCGAAATGAAATAGTAAGATTGAACGAGAACTTACCAGTTCGAAGGTTGATCTTTATTTCATGAGGAGTCGAAGTGAGGGATTTCGTGCCCTCCTCGCCCAACCCTCAATCACCTTCATCTGGTAATCTTAGTCGTTTTCATTCTTACTATGTGAAGTCATTTCTTTTCATTGGTTTCTGTGATTCCACGCCGCTACTTTGAAGTATGTCGAGCATGCGCGCCGGCGGGCTCTTCACGAAATCCCTCACTTCGACTCCTCATGAAATAAAGATCAACCTTCGAACTGGTAAGTTCTCGTTCAATCTTACTATTCTCAACAACATCAATAAGATAAATTGTTGTATATGCAGCAGGAATGAGAGGGTCAGGGCAAATTTCGACCGGAGACTCGTAATGCTAACTCATGTCAAATCCTGCCTGACCAACTGCGGACCCATCCGAGGCCCACTTGACTATCGCAGTTTTGTCCACCCACACAACACATGTCTAGGCTCAAGCAAAAATGGTTGAGTCAGAGATTTTGCATCCCACTTTGTTGGGAATTGCGAATGCTGATTACAAATCTGGAAGATTACGGATATCGGGGTTGCAATGGCAACATTCATTGAGTGATGATAATTTACTAAGTTTGTGTTTATTCGAATTAAGTGCTTGGTGCTTCTAATATTCAAATTGAAATAAACCCAAACCGGTTTGGACAGCACAGCTTGCTTTTAAACTCTGTCTGTGAATGTTCCTGTCTGCAGGTTCACTGCTGTATTTCCGTTGCATTACGCGGCTGCATTTTAAAGAGATTTACCTCAATAAAACACTTTGGTGTGTCCAAAAAGATATGCGAGGAAATTGTGTAAATGTAAACGGGTTGTTGCTGTACGTACTCGATTTTGGAGGTAATATTCAATTTCTGATGAGTAAACAGGGATCGTGGATAGACAAGGCATCCGATGGGTCTGCGGGTTTGGAATAATTTTTTGTAACTCAAGTTCTCTCTGAAACGGTAACAGACTCGGTGAGAAAGCAGAGGGAAGAGTTGGGGCACGAGCAGAGGAAATTGGGAGCTGGTTGGAAACTGGCAGTGAGGGAGAATAAACTTTAAAGCGGTGAACGAGAGGCAGGAAACACGTTCCCGATGTTGGGGGTGTCCAGAACCAGGGCCCGCAATTTAAGAATAAGGGGTGAGCCATTTAGAAGGAGACTTTTTCACACAGGGCGTTTTGAATCAGTGGAATTCTCTGCCTCAGAAGGCAGCGGAGGCCAATTCTCTGGATGCTTTCAAGAGAGAGTTGGATAGAGCTCTTAAAGATAGCGGAGTCAAGTGATATGGGGAGCAGGCAGGAACGGAGTACTTATTGTGGATGATCATCGATGATCACCTTGAATGGCGATGCTGGCTGGAAGGCCCGGATAGCATACTCCTGCACTTATTGTCTATTGCCTGTTGTCTATTGACTGATCTAAGCTGGCACCGATTTCTGTACTGTGTGAGTTCCACTTACGCCACAATCCCTCCACCTTTCAACTATTTATCTGTGTCCCCTTTACGTATTATGCAATAATCTACATAGAACCAAATAGTTTAGTTGAGGTTTGATTATTGTCACGTGTATCGAGGTACAGTGGAAAGCTTTTTTTTTGCGTCCAATCCAGTCAGCGGAAAGACAATGCATGATTACATTCGAGCCATTACAGTGTATAGATACGTGATAAGGGAATACAGTTTAGTGCAAGGTTAAAGTCGGATCGAGGATAGACCAAGGCTCACCAATGAGATAGATTGAGGTTCAGCACTGCTCTCTGGCTTTGGTAGGATGTCTAATCAAGTCAATTTTATTTGTCACATACATATACAAGATGTGCAGTGAAATGAAAGTGGCAATGCCTGCGGGTTGTGCAAAAACTACCGAACAGAATAGAACAGAATCAGTATTTACGTTAGAAAAAAATAAATTAAAATGACACAACGCAACAGTAAATTAGTCCCTGGTGAGATAACAGTTTACAGTCCTGAAGGCCTGTGGGAAGAAACTCCGTCTCATCCTCTCTGTTTCACAGCGTGACAGCGGAGGCGTTTGCCTGACCGTAGCTGCAGGAACAGTCCATTGCTGGGGTGGTAGGGGTCTCCCATAACGTTGCTGGCTCTGGATCTCCACCTCCTGGTGTATAGGTCCTGCAGGGGCGCGAGTGTAAGTTCCCAGAGTGCGTTCGGCCGAAAGCACTACTCTCTGCAGAGCCTTCATCTCCTAGGCAGAGCTGTTCCCAAACCGGATTGTGATGTTGATGGACAAGATGCTTTCTACAGCCCCAGAGTAGAAGCACTGCAGGATCGTCAGAGACACACTGAATTTCCTCAGCTGCCTGGGGTGGTAAAGACGCTGCCTTTCCTTACTCACCAGTGCGGCAGCGTGGGTTGTCTATGTCAGATCCTCTGTAATGTGGACACCCAGGTATTTAAAGCAGCTCACCCTATCCACAGTAGTCCCATTTATCTGCAGTGGCGTGTACGTCCTCGGATGTTGTGCCCTTCTAAAGTCCTCAATCAGCTCCTTAGTTTCTGTGATATTCAAGAGGAGGCTGTTGTCCTGACACCAGAGTGCCAGATCAGTCACCCCCTCCCGGTAGGCCTTCTCATTGTTATCGGAGATCAGGCCCACCACCACAAAGTGATCAGCAAACTTGATTATAGAGTTTTAAAGAAGGAACTGCAGATGCTGGAGAATCGAGGGTTACACAAAAAGCTGGAGAAACTCAGCGGGTGCAGCAGCATCTAAGGAGCGAAGGAGATAGGCGACGTTTCGGGTCGAGACCCTTCTTCAGACTGGTCAGGGATCAGGGAAACGAGAGATATAAACCGTGATATGGAGAGATAAAGCAAGAACAATGAGTGAAAGATATGCAAAAAAAGTATTGGTGATAAGGGAAGCAAGCCATTGTAAGCTGTTTCTGGTGTGAAAATGAGAAGCTAGTGCGACTTGGGGGGGGGGGGGGGGGGGAGATGGAGAAGGAATGTCAGGGCCCGAGGGCTGAGGGAGAGGTGGGGGGGGGGGGGGGAAGGGAGCAGTCTGGGTTAACAGAATTGAGAAAATTCAATGTTTAAGCCCAGAGGATGCAAACTCCCCAAGCGGAATATGAGATGTTGTTCCTCAAACTTGCGGTGTTGTTCACTCTGGCCATGGAGGAGGCCCAGGACCGAGAGGTCGGATACGGAGTGGGAGGGGGAGTTGAAGTGCTGAGCCACCGGGAGGTCGGGTTGGTTATTGCGGACCGAGCGGAGGTGTTCGGCGAAACGATCGCCTAGCCTCCGCTTGGTCTCACCGATGTAGATTAGCTGGCATCTGGAGCAACGGATGCAGTATTATAGAGTTGGTGCTGAACCTGGCCACTCAGTCATGTGTGTACAGAGAGTACAGTAGGGGGCTAAGGACGCAACTCTGTGGGGATCATGTGTTCAGGGTGAGGGGTTGATTCAGGATGATTCAGTTGCATGATGCAGTATGTGTTTTCTACAAGCCAATGGGATATAAAATTCACCTGAAGGTTGGATTCTGAGGGCGATGGTAAAGGGTTGCCCCTCAGAATGGAGACAGATGGCAGATGGTTTGCCGCACGGCTCGGTGCTGGCTCAACTGTTAACTAATTTGAATGTAAAATATTTGGATGTGTATGTAGGTGGTATGTTGCATATATTCATAGAAAGTAGATGCAGGATTAGGCCATTCAGTCCTTCGAACCAGCACCTCCATTCAACGTGATAATGGCTGATCATCCACAATCGGTACCCCAGTTCCTGCCTTCTCCCCATATCCATTGATTCCTCTAGACCTGAGAGCTCTATCGAACTCTCTTTTGAATGCATCCAGTGAATCGACCTCCAATGCCTTCTGAGGCAGATAATTCCACAAATTCACAAGTCGGGGTGAAAAATGTTTGCCTCGCCTCAGTTCTAATGGTTAGTAAGTTTGTTAAACAATTGTCCCTAGTGTGTAGGATAGTATTTGTGTACGGGTGATCGAGAATGGATTGACTGGGCTTATATTCGCTGGAGTTTAGAAGTATGAGAGGGGATCGTAATGAAACATAAAACATTCTTAAGGCAATGGACGGGCTGGATGCAGGAACATTTTCCCGATGTCAGGGGAGTCCAGAACCAGAGGCCATCGTTTAAGAATAAGAGGTAGGCCATATTGGAATGAGATGCGAAAAAACGTTTGCAGCCGGAGAGTTGTGAATCTGCGGAATGTTCTGCCACTGTAGCCAGTAAAAGCTAATTCACTGGATGTATTCAAGAGAGAGCTCTTAGGTTAAACGGAATCAAAGGAAATGGGGAGAAACAGGAACAGGGTCCTGATTTTGGAGGATCAGCCAGGAACTTATTAAATGGCGGTGCTGTCTCGAAGGGCTGAATGGCCTACTGCTGCACCCATTGTCTATGTTTCTACGTTTCTGTGGTGACATTGTGGAGAGTGAATACATTTATCTGGGATGGATCAAGATTCTCATGAACTGGCCAATGGGCGGATTAAAGGCGGATTCGTTTAACTCGGTTAAAAGTGGTCAAACAGGCCAGGGCAGATTATACACATTGAAAAGTTACACCCTGTGTTATTTTTAGCTGCCTCGAGAGATATTGGAATGCAGACACACAGCTCAATGAAAATTGCACCAGGGGTGGGCAGGGTGGTGACGAAGGCATTTTGCACATTTGCTGGGTCCGTGGAGGTATGAAATATTGGATTTGATACAACTGTACAAGACACTAGTAAGATCCACACCTCCAGATTCAGGGACAGTTTCTTCCCAGCAGTTGTCAGTCAACTCAATTCGCCTGCCACTATTAGATAGCTGTGCTGAACTACCATCTGCCTCTTTGGTGACCCTTGTACTGTGCGTGATCGGACTTTGGTAGACAACAGTGCAGGACTTTGCTGGCTTTACCTTGCACTAAACGTTCTTCCCAAATCATGTATCTATACACAGGAAATGGCTTGATTTTTTGCTAACTGGAAAGCACGCAACAAGAGCTTTTCACTGTAGCTCGGTACATGTGACAATAAACTAAACTAAACAACTGAACTGACGACATTTATAGTACCTTCCCCCTCACCTCCATTCAGGGATCACAACCGTCCTTCCAAATGAGACAGAGGTTCACGGTCACCTCATCTACTGCATCCTCTATTCACGGTGACGCCCGGTGCACAGTCATGTGAAAGTCCAGAGTCGCAGACCATTTGACTGAACACTTGCACTCAGTCCGCCAAGGGCTGCCGGAAGACAACCATATTAACTCCTCTTCCCATTCCCACGTTGACCTTTCTGTCCTGGGTCTTCTCCGTTGCCAGAGTGAGGCCATACACAAGCTGGAGCAACAGTATCTCATATTCCCAACAGCATCAATAACAGTATGGTTTTTAATGTGCAACAGCACTGACAGGGTCAGGGCAACTTTCGACCAGAGACTCGGAATGCGAATTCTCTCCACAGATCCCGCCTGACCAACTGCGGACCCAACCCAAGCCCACTTGAATATCTTAGCTTTGTCCACCCGCACGACAGGGGTCTAGGCTCAAACAAAATGGTCTGAGTCTGAGATTTTGCAACCCACTTTGTTGGGAGTTGGGAGTGCTGGTAACCAATCTGGAAGATTATGGACATGGGGGATGGAATGGCAACATTCCTTGAATGAGGAACGAGGATTATTTACTAACATTGGAGTCAGGAACAGAGTGTGTCCCGCAGTTTAAGGAGGGAGAGTTGTGAGGAGTTATATAGATGCAAACTCAGATTAAGGACCAGTAAGTATTTCATTACTCCGCCTCGGTACACCTGACAACTAACAACTCATGACCATTTATCTCTCTTGGGCTGAGGGCGGCGATTAAAGTGTCGCCTGGTGGATTGGGTGAAAGTGGGGAAGAACGAGAGGCAGATAATCAGAGGGAGGGAAATGTAAGAGGGGTTGGTTAATTGAAAGCAAATCCACTTACAATATTTTATTAATATTGTTACAACAGATACATTTAATACCCTGTTGTTGAAGTTGCATAATTTGCACGGCCAGGAATATTCACAAGAACCGAAGAGAAAGATCGTGATTATTCGAATTATGTGCTTGGTGCTTCAAATACTCTAATTTAAATACACCCATGTCGGTTTGGACAGTATAGCTTGCTTTTAAACTGTGTTTGTATATCTCCCTGCCTGCATTTCTGTTGCTAATCGTGGCTGCACTTCAACGAGATTTAGGCCAGTAAAACACTTTGTGGTCTCCTAAAAGAGACGCGAGGACATTGTTTAAATGTAAGTGGGTTGTTGTTGTACGCACTCGAGTTTGGAGTGCAAGTTCCATTTTCGATCCGCAAATAGGGGTGGTGGATAGACGAAGTAGCCGATGGCGTCCGCGGCTTTGGAATGGACTTTAGCTACAGAGACGGCGAGAAAACAAAACATAGAAACATAGAAAAATAGAAAATAAGAGCAGGAGTAGGCCATTCGGCCCTTCGAGCCTGCACCGCCATTCAATATGATCATGGCTGATCATCCAACTCAGTATCCTGTACATGCCTTCACTCCATACCCTCTGATCCCTTTAGCCACAACGGCCACATCTAACTCCCTCTTAAATATAGCCAATGAAGTGGCCTCAACTACCTTCTGTGGCAGAGAATTCCACAGATTCACCACTCTCTGTGTGAAAAATGTTTTTCTCATCTCGGTCCTAAATGATTTCCCCTTATCCTTAAACAGTGACCCCTTGACCTGGACCTCCCCAACATCGGGAACAATCTTCCTGCATCTAACCTGCCCAACCCATTAAGAATGTTAAAGAAGGAACTGCAGATGCTGGAGAATCGGGGGTTACACAAAAAGCTGGAGAAACTCAGCGGGTGCAGCAGCATCTAAGGAGCGAAGGAGATAGGCGACGTTTCGGGTCGAGACCCTTCTTCAGACGACCCTTCTTCAGTCTGAAGAAGGGTCTCGACCCGAAACGTCGCCTATCTCCTTCGCTCGTTAGATGCTGCTGCACCCGCTGAGTTTCTCCAGCTTTTTGTGTAACCCATTAAGAATGTTGTAAGCTTGTATAAAATCCCACGTCGAAGGGAAGAGTCGGGGCCCGAGCAGAGGAAAGTGGGAGCTGCTTCGAAACTGGCGGTGTTGTGACATGAAGTGTTAAAGTGGTGAACGAGAGCAGGAAGCAGCAATGAAACAGTCATTATGTGCCTGAGAGAGAGAGGTGAGGGAGGGTCTGGCGGCGACTGAAACAAGGAATGTTCTAGGTATCCTACAGAAAGAGAGACAGAACCTGAGAACAACGGGCTCCCACATAGAACCGGGAATTCGGGTTGAACCCATTCTTCCAAAGATGTTCCGAGGTAAACGAGTCTATTGTGTGGAGAGCAAATGCTGCAAACGCACATTAAATTTGCAGAGCCGGCGGACATTAGGACCCGGGGGAGGGAGCCCGGAGCTCAGGACCCGCCGCCCGCGGCTGCTGCTGAACCCGCGGGAAGGGCGATTGTTTCAATCTTTATATTTTCACAAAAGTAATTTCTGTTCCGTTGCCGGACGCGGTTGACGCGTTAAAATGAATGGACGGATCGACAGACAGACAGACAGCTCTGATTTCAGTTGCTGTTTATTTTACATTTTCTCCTTTGTCTCTGTGCAGAGTGGCCGCAGGCAAGTTTCTATCTTTTACACAAACAGTTTCTATCCTTTAGCAATAATGATTGTTACTCTCTACTTCCCTCATTGCTTTATCTGCTGCATTACTTCCCTGTTGCTCTGTGCCGTTTAACTCTCCCTGATGGATTTAATGTTGCTTCTCTTTACTTTTCTGCCTCAAGCTCCCTTACCTCTTCCATCTGTTCTTATAGTCTCCAAAATTGGGTGCACTTCCGGTCCTCATTTCGCCACCGAATTCTCCTTCATTTCTCGCCCTTTCTTTCCTTTTTCATCTCCCTACCTTTTTAACAGTTCTTCATTCCATGATCCTTTCCATTTGTCCCCTACTGCTCAGTTCTACATTTCAAAATTTAGGTTAATTTATAACTTACTATTCCAGTTTAAACTACTCAATTCTTATTCTCTGTCTTTTTCTGCCCGAGCCCATAACATTTTACAATTTTACACTACCTAACTAACCCCGATTCCCCTGATTTTACATTATATCCCTGCACACACTTCGGGGTCAGATTACAATGTTACCCGAGCCATTTAACCTAGAAACCCGTACGTCTTTGGAGTGTGGGAGGGAACCGGGGGAACCGTAGAAAACCCACGCGGGTCACGGGGAGAACGTGCAAACTCCGCACAGACAAGCACCCGTGGTCGGGATCGAACCCGGGTGTCTGGCGATGCGAGGCGGCAACTCTACAGCTGCGGTACTTGAAGAAGGGACCCCACCAGAAATATACGCTATCAGAGATGCTTCCTCGATCCGCTGAGTTACCCCGGCACTTTGTGTCTGACTTTGTAAACCAGCATCTGCAGTTCTTTGACTCTGCCAGCGAGAGAGTCTAGGACCAGAGGGCACAGCCTCAAAAAAAAGGGAAACGAGGAGGAATTTCTTTAGTCAGACGGTGGTGGAGCCCAAGTCCATGGATATTTTTAAAGCGAGGATTGATAGATTCTGTCCGGGGGTTTTCACACAGAGAGTTGTGAGTCTGTGGAATTCTCTGCTTCAGAGGGCGGTTCTCTGGAAACTTTCAAGAGAGAGCTAGATAGGGCGCTTAAAGATAACGAAGTCAGAGGATATGGGGAGAAGGCATGAACGGGGTACTGAATGGGGATGATCAGCCATGATCACATTGAATGGCGGTGCTAGCTCGAAGGGCCGAATGGCCTACTCCTGCACCTATTGTCTGTTGTCTACTGTTATGGGGAGAAGACAGGAGAATGGATTTACGTGGGAAAGATAGATCAGAGAGATAGATCCTCGGGCGGTCACGGTGGCGCAGAGTTCGAGTTGCTGCCTTACAGCGAATGCAGCGCCGGAGACCCGGGTTCGATCCTGACTACGGGCGCTGTCTGCACGGAGTTTGCACGTTCTCCCCGTGACCACCGAGACCTTCGGTTTCCTCAACCACACGACAAAGACGTACAGGTTTGTAGGTTAATTGGCTTGGTGTAAATGTAAAAAAATGTCTCTAGTGGGTGTAGTGTTTATGTGGGGGGATCGCTGGTCGGCGCGGACCCGGTGGGCCGAAGGGCCTGTTTTCGCGCTGTATCTCTGAACTAAACTACAATTGAATTGTATCAACTTGTATAGCTTCCTCTGGCAGCTCGTTCCAGACAACCTCATAGTGAAAATAACTGTTCCTGAGGTCTCTCTTAAATCCCCCCCCCCCCCCCCCCCCCCCCACACACTCACACACACCGTCCCCTCGTATCTTAAGCCTTATCTGAATATGAAGGCTCTGAAATATAGTTTCATCCCGCACTCCAAAGACGTACAGGTTTGTGAGTCATATGGCTGGTGTAAAATTGGACTATACAATTTATTTTCCCCCTCAGAGTAGAGAATTCTATCAGCTTGTATTTGGAATCCTTTAACCCTGGAGGGGAAATGGGTCAAATGCTTTCGAGGCTTCTTGTTAACGCGTGTCCCGCTGAAGACCAGCTGTTAGTCGCGGGTTGGCCCTGTCCCGGCACGGCCTGTGTCCTGGTGACCCGGGTTAGAAGGGGCAGGGTGTCGATCTGGGCAAAATTACGTATTTTAACACTGTCTCGTTTACCACAGGACGCGGCGCAGAGCTCGGAGATCGCAGCTGCAAGCTTCCAGACAAATAACGGTGAGTGTACCTTACACACAGAGAGTCTCCCCCCGTCCAACGCTGCC
The DNA here is from genome assembly GCA_963514005.1 of Raja brachyura. The sequence continues at coordinate 173,664 of CAUPSL010000287.1, forward strand.
CCCCCACCCTCCGGCACCACTTCCTCCTCACTCTCCCGCTCCCGACTGTCGTTTGCGTCCTTTCTTTCGCTGTCTCTTTGCCAGAATGTTGCCTGGGTTTCAATATAGGACGTCCATGGTAAATGGTAGGGAATTGAGGAATGCTGTGGAACAGAGGGATCTAGGAGTAACTGTGCATAGTTCCCTGAAGGTGGAATCGCATGCAGATAGGGTGGTAAAGAAAGTTTTTGGTGTGCTGGCCTTTATAAACCAGAGCATTGAATATAGGAGTAGGGAAGTAATGTTAAAATTGTACAAGGCATTGGTGAGACCAATTCTGGAGTATGGTGTACTATTTTGGTCGCCTAATTATAGGAAGGATGTCAACAAAATAGAGAGAGTACAGAGGAGATTTACTAGAATGGTGCATGGATTCCAGCAACAAAGTTACAGAGAAAGATTGAACAAGTTAGGTCTTTGGAGCGCAGAAGGTTAAGGAGGGACTTGATAGAGGTCTTTAAAATGATGAAAGGGATAGACAGAGTTTACGTGGATAAGCTTTTTCCATTGAGAGTAGGGACGATTCAGACAAGAGGACATTATTTGAGAATTAAGGGACAGAAGTTTAGGGGTAACATGAGGGTGAAATCCTTTACTCAGAGAGTGGTAGCTGTGTGGAATGCGCTTCCAGTGGAAGTGGTGGAGGCAGGTTCGATTTTATCATTTAAAAATAAATTGGATAGGTATATGGACAGGAAAGGAATGGAGGGTTGTGGTCTGTGTGCAGGTAGATGGGGCTAGGGGAGAATAGGTGTTCGGCACGGACTAGAAGGGCCGAGATGGCCTGTTTCCGTGCTGTAATTGTTATATGGTTATATGGTCTCTCTCTTTTCCGCCCCGTCCAGTCCATAATGGCTCCAGCCCCATTCCCCCTTCATGAATAAGGGCTAAGCCATTTCGAACGGAGATGAGAAAACACTTTTTCACACAGACAGTTGTGAGCCTGTGGAATTCTCGGCCTCGTTTTTAAGGCAGAGATAGATAGATTCTTGATTAATGGAGCGGTGGAGGCCGGTTCTCCTGATACTTTCAAGAGAGAGCTAGACAGGGCTCTTAAAGATAGCAGAGTCAGTGGATATGGGGAGAAGGTAGGAACGGGGTCCTGCTTGTGGATGATCAGCGGTGCTGGCCTGAAGGGCCGAATGGCCTACTCCTGCACCTATTGTCTATTGTCTATGGTCTATTGTTTATTCTCACTTCTTCCTTGTCTGAAGAATGGTCTGAACCCAAAACGTCTCCCATTCCTTCTCTCCTGAGATGCTGCTTGTTCCGCTGACTTACCCCAGCTTTTTGTGTCTATCTTATCTCATCCTCTCCTATTTTCGCTTCTCTCATTACCCCCCCCCCCCCCCCCCCCCCACACACACACACACACACACACACACACACACACACACACACACACACACACACACGTTTCCTTCAATTATCGGGCCAAGGCGACACCTCAACTAATGCTCCTGCTTTCTTCTCTTCCAGATCTCGAACGGATCGTGAAGGAAGTGGGAAATGCGAAGAGGTCGAACATAGCAGCGCATGTCACAGGTGAGAGGCAGCGGACAGCGGCGGGCAGTGGGGGGGGGGGGGTGCATAGGAGGACCCGGCGTGAGGGGACCACAGTGAGGGATGGGGAGAGGGGGTGGTTGGAAGGACAATGGAGGACCCTGCGTGGGTAACTTTTTCGGCGTCCTTTATGTGGCGACTATTGCATACCTTTGGTATGAAAGCATAGAGTTTCACTTGACTTTGCGCACGTGACCATGAAGTATTCATTCACTCATTCATTCATTCATTCTCTCATTCATTCTCTCATTCATTCTCTCATTCACTCACTCATTCACTCACTCATTCACTCACTCATTCACTCACTCATTCACTCACTCATTCACGCATTCATTCACTCATTCGTTCACTCATTCGCTCACTCATTCACTCACTCACGCATTCACTCACTCACGCATTAACTCACTCATTCATTCACTCATTCATTCACTTATTCATTCATTCGTTCATTGATTCATTCACGTACTCATTCATTCACTCACTCATTCATTCACTCATTCATTCAATCACTCATTCATTCACTCATTCCCTCATTCATTCACTCATTCGTTCATTCATCCATTCATTAATTCATTTATTCATCATTCACTCATTCATTCACACATTCATTCATTCATTCATCCATCCATTCATTCATCCATGCTCATGGTGCCTCTCCCTCTCTCACAGCATCAGGTATCATCGAAGGAAAAGAGGTGGTCTGGAAGGACGAGACGGACTCCACACTAACAGAAGGAGTCGATTTTGAGAACAACGGGTTGGTGATCAGGACCGCCGGGCAGTATTTTTTCTACGCCCAGGTGGTCTTTCATGGCAGTAGCTGCCAGGAGAGAGCCACCTACCTGAGCCACAACATCTCCTCGCTCTCGGCCAGCTACGCAGATGAGAACCTTCTCCTGAAGGCCATCAAGTCCGTCTGCCACTACGGTCCTCACGTCGAACCTTGGTACAAGACATCCTACCAGGGAGCCATCTTCCACTTCCAGGAGGGGGACCAGATCTACTCCAGGGTTACTGAGAGGGTGGCGAACTTTGTGGACATTGCTCAATGGAAAACCTTCTTTGGCATATTCGCTTTGTGAGGAACCCAGCAAACAGCAACTAGGTGCTATTTTTTGACTGAAAGACAACAGATTGAATGGCGGTGCCGGCTCGAAGGGCAGATGGCCTACTCCTCCACCTATTGTCTATTGTCTATTGTCTATTGTCAGACACACAATGGGGGCACATTGTCCTATACAGTAGCCTTTGGGTATTCAATGCTTGGTTTGAATCAATATAAGCAGATTTTTCTGTTTAATGGCAACATATTTATTTTGTGTTAAATTTGTTTTTTGTTCATGTTGTGACAGGTACTCTTTAGGGGGATTAAGCAGATAATTCTAATATCTTCTTCTTGCGTATGGCGTGCACAGCCTAAAGTTGTCGTACAACTTGTTCCATTTGATCTTATTTGATTGTGCACGCCACGTTGATTGCATTCGTTGAAACAGGGCGGACCACGTGAAGGTTTCAATCTCCCACCCCAATTCTAATATCTAATAAGCAAATTATCAGGTCTGATATTCAGACTGTTTAGCTTTATGACCAGTTAATGATCCTTGAGGGGACTGAGCAATACATTGTCTCTCTCTGTAAAACACAAAGTGCTGGAGTAACTCAGCAGGGCAGGCAGCATCTCTGGAGGACATGGATAGGCCACGTTTTAGGTCTGGACCTTCTCCAGACTAGATATCTATGTTGGACCTCTGTGGGTCCTTCAATGGCCAAGTGCCTGCTAAGGCCCTGAGCTTCCTGGTTGGTGAGCAGACCCAGTCAAACGCGCTACAGTCGACTTGCTTTCCAAATCACTAATTTGGTCATGTATTGGGGGAAGTTGCAACGTTTCTACATTGTGACTAGTTGCCACCCAGCCGACCAAAAATATCTGTGAACGATACGAGTCATCTCACCACTCAAAAAATAGCCAGCATTTAGTAATTTTGTCTACTTTCTGTGGCTGTGTTTTTTTTTCCTGAATGGGATGCCAGCTGCTTCTGTCCATCCTTCTGGAATGTCCGGAGTGCTTCCTAAATTCTGTCAACTCCTATGGAGCCAACATCTTCTCGTAGGCGCCCGAGATGTTCATCATCAATCTTCAGGCAATGACCCTGGAGAGAACATGTCCCATTTCACCCAGTGAGAACCTCAACCCAGAGCACCCCTCTGTCACGTGTCAACTGTGGCAATTGCCAGAGTATAGAATTTATGCAGGAAAAACGTCGCATCTGTTTTATAGATGTCTATAGATATCAAAATATGTGTTTGATGTATCATATTGATTTAAATTATCAGTTGAATGTATTTATTAATTGTTGCGATTATATTGTTATTTATTCGATTTATATAATTATTATCAGACCGTTAATATAAGTATCTAGTATTCCTCATAACTGATTCGTCTTGAGGTTGGTCGTATAGTCCTGAATTGAGCCCAGGGGCAGAGACTCTGGGGGTGGGGGGTGAGAGGAAGGAAGCTGGGAGAGGAAGTGGTTCATGGCTGTTTGAGTTTGGTTTGGTGCTAGAGATATAGCGCGGAAACAGGCCCTGCTGGCCCGCCGAGACCACGCCGACCAGCGATCCCCGTACACCAGCACTATCCTGCACATTGGGGACTATTTACTATATTTTCACAAAGCCAATTACCCTACAAACCTATACGTCTTTGGAGAGTGGGAGAGAATTTGAGAACCCGAAGAAACCCCACGCGGTCATGGGATAAAACATGCTAACTCCGTGCAGACAGCGCCCGTCCTCGGGATCGAACTCGGGTCTCTGCCGCCGCAAGGCAGCAAAGGCTTTCTGAAAGCCTAGATATACTACATCCACTGGCTCCCTTTCATCCATTTCACTTGTCACACCCTCAAAACATTCCAGAAGATTAGTCAAACATGATTTTCCTTTCATAAATCCATGCTGACTTGGACTAATCCGTTTACTGTTATCCACATTTACTAATCCTGTTACTGCTATCCCAGGGCACTTGAGGAAGTGGCTCTCGAAATCGTGGTCGTATTGGTGATAATTTTCCAACGTTGTCTATATTGAGGATCAGTTCCTGTGGATTGGAGGCTAGCTAATGTTATCCCACATTTTTTTAGAAAGGCGGCAGTGAGAATTATAAACCAATTAACCTGACATCGGTGGTGGGGAAGATGTTGGAGTCAATTATAAAAGATGAACTAGCGGCACATTTGGATAGCAGTAACAGGATCGGTCCGAGTCAGCATGGATTTACTAAGTGGAAATCATGCTTGACTAATCTTCCGGAATTTGTGGATGTAACCAGGAAAATGGACAAGGGGGAGCCAATGGGGGTATTGCGCCTGGACTTTCAGAAAGCATTTGGTAAGGTCCCACGAAGGAGATTAGAGGGCAACATTATGGCACATGGTATTGGGGGTAGAGTGCTGACATGGATAGAAAATTGGTTGGCAGACAGGAAACGTCGCATCTGTTTTAACGATGTCTATAGATATCAAAAGCTGTATCTTGATGTATCATATTGATTTAAATTATCAGTTGAATGTATTTATTAATTACTGCGATTATATTGTTATTTATTCTATTTATATAATTATTATCAGACCGTTTAATAAATGTATCTTAAGTATCTATTTTTCCTCATAACTGATTCATCATGAGGTTGGTCGTATAATCCTGAATTGAGACCAGGGGCAGAGACTGAGGAGGGTGGGGGGTTAGAGGAAGGAAGCTGGGAGAGGAAGTGGTTCATGGCTGTTCGAGTTAGGTTTGGTGCTCAGAGATATAGCGCGGAAACAGGCCCTGTTTGCCCAGCGAGTCCACGCCGACCAGCGATCCCCGTACACTAGCACTATCCTGCACATTGGGGACAATTTACAATATTTTAACAACGCCAATTGCCCTACAAACCTATACGTCTTTGGAGTGTGGGAGAAAACCGGAGAACCCGGAGAAACCCCTCGCGGTCATGGGAAGAAAACATGCTAACTCCGTGCAGACGGCGCCCGTCCTCGGGATCGAACTCGGGACTCTGGCGCCGCAAGGCAGCAACTTCACCGCTGCGCCCTTCTTCAGATGCGGTCCAACACCGCCACCAGGCGACGGAGAACGGGACTGCGACTTCGTGACCCCAGCAGCCGCCAGGGGATAATTTTCCACGGCTCGACGGCACCACCAGCCGGTAGATATCGGGATTGCCAACGTGTGTTAGTTGGTGGAGGTGTTCAGTGAGGTGTCAGGTTAGGCAGTTGTTTTCCTGCACCACCTCCAACATCTTCTCTATCCAAGGCTGCGGAGAGTAGTGGACTCAGCCCGGTCTATCACGGCCACAGCCATCCCCACCATCGAAAGCACCCACACCAGGCGCTGCCTCAAGAAGGCGGCATCTATCATCAAGGACGACCACCAGAGATGGACACAAAATGCTGGAGTAACTCAACGGGCGAGGCAACTCTCCCATCTCTGGAGTAGATGAGGTTATCCACTTCAGGAGGAAAAATAGGAGGGCAGATTACTATCTAAATGGGGTCAAGTTGGGAAAAGGGGGAGTACAACGGGATCTGGGGGGTCCTTCCTCATCAGTCAATGAAAGTAAACATGCAGGTATAACGGGCAGTGAAGAAAGCCAATGGCATGTTGACCTTTATAGCAAGAGGAGTTGAGTACAGGAGCAAAGAGTCATTCTGCATTCTGTACAGGGCCCTGGTGAGATCACACCAGGAGTATTGTGTGCAGGGTACACAAAATGCTGGAGAAACTCAGCGGGTGCAGCAGCATCTAAGGAGATAGGCAACGTTTCTGGCCAAAACCCTTCTTCAGACATCATATTGTGTGCAGGACTGGTTTCCTAATTCGAGGAAGGACATTGTTGCTATTGAGGGAGTGCAGCGTAGGTTTACAAGGTTAATTCCCGGGATGGCGGGATTGTCATTTGCTGAGAGAATGGAGAGGCTGGGCTTGTATACTCTGGAGTTTAGAAGAATGAGAGGGAATTTTATTGAAACATAAAAGATTATTTGGGGTTTGGACAAGCTAGAGGCAGGAAACATGTTCCCAATGTTGTGGGAGTCCAGAACCAGGGGGCCACAGTTTAACAACAAGGGATAAGCCATTTAGAACGGAGACGAGGAAACGCTTTTTCTCACAGTGAGTTGTGAGTCTGTGGAATTCACTGCTTCAGAGGACGGTGGAGGCAAGTTCTCTGGATACTTTCATGAGAGAGCTAGATAGAGTTCTTAAAGATAGCGGACTCAAGGGATATGGGAAGAAGGCAGGAATGGGGTACTGATTGAGGATGATCAGCCACGATCACATTGAATGGCGGTGCTGGCGCGAAGGGACGAATGTCCTACTCCTGCACCTATTGTCTATTTTTGGAGGAGGTGCACGTGGGCCAGAGGTTCACCTGCACCTCCTCCAACCTCAGCTACTGCATCCACCGTTCCAGGTGTCAACTTCTCTACATCGGAGAGACCAAGCGCAGGCTCGACGATTGTTTCGTTGAACACCTCCGCTCAGTCCGTCTTAACCAATCGGATCTCCCGGTTGATCAGCACTACAATCCCCCTCCCATTCCCAATCTGACCTTTCTGTCCTCCATTGTCAGAGTGGGGCCCAGCGTAAATTAGAGGAACAGCACCTCATATTTACACCCCAACAGTCAAGTCAAGAGCGTTTTATTGTCAGATGTCTCCGACAGAAAAATAAAATGCTTACTTGCTGCAGCACAACAGAATATGTAAACATAATACATAAACGAGAAAATAAAAGTTCAGTGCATATATATACACACATGCACACATACCGAAAAAAAAAAAACAATAATAGTGTAATCATAATAATAAGTCTGTTGTAATTCAGAGCTTATTTGTTGCAGTGTTTAATAGCCTGGTGGCAGTAGTGAACTAAGTGTGTCAAGTCAAGTGAGTTCTATTGTCATGTGTCCCAGATAGGACAATGACATTCTTGCTTGCTGCAGCACAACACAATATGTAAACATAATACAGAACAGGAGATAAAAGTTCAGTGTGTCTGTAGACCATGGACCATATATATACAATAAATAAACAAATAAAGTGCAATAGGCTGTTATAATTCAGAGTTTGTTTGATGTTGTGTTTAATAGCCTGATGGCTGTGGGAAAGCAGCTGTTCCTGAACCTGGACGTCACCGTTGTAAGACTCCTGTACCTTCTACCTGATGACAGTGGTGAGATGAGTGTGTGGCCAGGATGGTGTGGGTCCTTGATGATGTTAGCTGCCTTCTGCGATAAATCCCTTGGATGGTGGGGGGGGGGGGGGGGGGGGTTCAAAGCCGTTGATGGATTGGGCAGTGGTCACAACTCTTTGCAGTCTTTTCTACTCCTGGACAGTTCCCCCACTCGCCTTACTGCCCGCTCGTCTATATTATTTATTTGTCCCGCCCCTGACATCAGTGTGGAGAAGGGTCTCGACCCGAAACGCCACCCATTCCTTCTCTCCATAGATGCTGCCTGTCCCGCTGAGTTACTCCAGCATTTTGTGCCTCCCCTCAACACTACCTCTACCTCAGCTACGGAACACCAAGGGACCCCTCTTGCCCCACGATAGATTTATTTTCTATTTGTGTTTTTCACTAGTGTTTTGTTCATGCACAATCATTTATCTTTTCATTGACTTGTGTGAAATATTATAGTAAGATTAAACGAGAACTTACCTGTTCGAAGTTTGATCTTTATTTTGTGAGGAGTTACGATGAGGGATTACGTGAAGAAGCCCCGCCTGGCGCTGGATTGGCATACTTCAAAGCAACGACATGAAAAACACAGAACCAATAGCCGAAGTAAGATAGTAAGGCCCAACATAGACTAGAACTACCAGATGATCATTTATATTATGAGGGTTGGGAGCGGAGGGCACGTAATCCCTCATCGTAACTCCTCATAAAATAAAGATCAAACTTCGAACACGTAAGTTCTCGTTTAATCTTACTATTTTACTTCGGAGTTACGTGAGTGACTACGTGAAGATTTTAAAGCTCTGTGTTTTTTATGTCGTAAATTCATTCCATACGACTCTCTGTTTAGTCAAAACATTAGTGAGTAAATAGTATTTTAAGACATCGTTACAATTAATGTAATGTCCTTAAAAAAGAACAATTTTTTAAATGATAACCCCTCTATCGTAGGAGAAAATTACAAAAGAAAAATGATAATGATGTCAATGGTAACATAAATCGATAATATAAATCGATAATATAAAACAAAGCAAGCATTTAAAGAGAACCCAGTACTGCGTGTCCAAATCCTGGCACCGTGACAACAGGTTTATTGTAGAACTCTGAAAACGTTTCTAATCTACACCACCCTGCGGCCTCTAAAAAATTGATCGAGTGGTACGTCCTGTACCTTCGCCGCGGACGTAGCTGCCACCCTAGCGGAGTGAGATTTAAACACATCAGTGTCTATTCCTGCTAGATCCAAAACCTGTTTTAACCATCTGGAAATGGTTTGAACTGAAATTTTGTATGTGGTTTTTTGTGCGTTATCAATAACGCTTCCTCAGAACCTCTGAGATTTTTGGTTACTTCAATGCATTGAGTTAAATGCTTAACTACACACAATGTTTCATCGATAGGATATGCTTTAAACATTACCTTAGCTCCAGTTCTCCCTGGTCTGCTTTGTTTGATCAGGTCAGAAACATAAAACACAATGTTATCTGCAGTCACATGCATGCAATCAAACCGTAACAATTGCAAAGTTTGTACTGTTTGAGCTGATACCAATGCCATTAACATAACCACCTTAAATGTTAATTTCTGCAAAGACATTGAAGTAATTGGAGCCCATTGCTTTAGCAAAGTGACAACAATGCTAACCTCCCAAATTTCTGTATATCTGGCTTTGGGAGGATTTTTATTTAAAATACCATTCATGGATCGGGATACTAATGGGTGAGACCCTACTGAATCCCGATCAGAAATTTGTCCTAAATAGGATGACAATGCACTACAAGCACAATTAATGGCACTATAACTCAAATGCTCATCAAGTGTAGCCCTGCAAGGAACTCCAATACATTTGAAATGTTTGCAGTATGATAAGATATCTTTGACTGTGTCCAAAAACTTCCCATTTTGTTATATGCGACATATATTGTTTTTTAGTGCTATTCCTCCAAGCTACATCTATAACAACCATGGTCCTGTCCAACAGTTCAAACTCTTGCAATGGTCTGGTCAGAACCTGCAGATAAACAAATTCATATGATCATGCAATAGATGAATTTCTTTTGTTACTGGTTGTGTCAACAGATTGTCGCAACTGGGAATTGTCATACATGGTTCAACAATCATTTTAAGCATCAATGGGAACCATGACTGCGTAGGCCAATTTGGCACCACCGAAAATGCCTTTGGCAGCGTCTTGCGCTATTTTCTTGGGACATTGCCCAATCAGACAGAATGGGGGAAAAGCATAAAAACGTATTCCCCCAGTGTAGCGAGAAAGCACCCACCGCTACTGCCCCTGGATCGTGTTCCCAAGACACGTATTTGGGCAATTGGTGATTCAATCTAGATGCAAACAGATCAATGTTCGGTACTCCATACCAACTGACAATATCTTTGAAAATTTGTGGATTTAACATGCATTCTGTATTGTCTTAAAATATTCGTGATCTTTTGTCTGCCACAACATTGTCTCTCCCTGGGAGATAAATAGCTGAAACCCAAATATTTTTACCAATACACCATTGCCACATCTGGTTACCAGATGATCACATGAAATTGATCTGACACCACCCATGTGATTGATATATGCCACAGCTGTGGTATTGTCTATTTGTATATGGACATGTAAATCTTTTAATGTAGAACAATAAGCTTTTAATCCATAAATGCTCCCAGTAGCTCCAAATAATTTATACCATATGTTTGGAGCAATAAATCCTCTTGGACAGCCCAACTGTCCGCGCAGCTGGTCTCATTATCCGTAGCCCCTCCATCCGAGAGAACTTGCGTCAGTTTGCAAAAACACTACTGGCTGATGAACCAAAATGTTCTAAGCAGCTTGTGGAACATTCTCAACCCACCAATGTAATTCTGATAAACTTCCTTTGGCAATTGCATTAGCCTATCAAATGGCCTGCTCGCTGAATAAGCGCTTGAGTTTTTGCCCTTAAAAGATTTTGGTAATGTAGAGGACCAAATTCTACTGCTGGAAATGCTGCTACCAACTTCCCAATAACCTTGGCAACTACTCGGATGGAGGGATACGTTTGTTAATCAGGTTCTGACACACATTTGTCAATCTATCACCTTATCCATTGGTAAAGTTACCAACATGGTAACTGAATTAATCACAAACCCCAGATATTCCATGGTTTGGGATGGCTGTAACTTAGATTTTGTTGGATAAATCAGGAATCCCAACTTCTCAAACAAGCTTGTAGTTGCTGAGACTGATTTTCAGCTGACTCCTGATTAGCATTGACAATTAAATGTCATCTAGATAAGCCATAATTATGTGTTTTTGTGCCCTTAGCAGTGCAAGTGCTGGCTTTAACAATTTAGTGAACAATCTAGGTGCTGAATTAGCATCCAGTTGCCCAATTAACCCATTAGGTAATGCTTTGTATTGCCACAGCTGTCCCATCCATTTGAACTTTAAATACCTGCGAAAACTATGGTGAATTGGGACCGAAAAATATGCATCCTTCAAATCTATTGTAACCATATAACAACCTGTTGATACCAGCTGCATTGCAGTGTTAAATGTGTCCATTAAAATGTTTATACAGGACAAATGTATTCAATTGTGTGAGATCTAAAATGATTCTACAACCCCCATCTTTCTTTGGTCTGGGGAAAATATTTGATACAAATTGTTGTGGATCCTCTCCTGTTTTCTCAATAACTCCTTTTTCACACAAATTCTTACCCTCTTTGTCAATTTGATTTTTCCCAAAAGCTGAAACATCAAAGAATGATTAGGCTTATTCTGTCCCAATGGATCCATACCTTCTACAAAATCAATGGTAGATCCTAACACAGTATACAACACGATCAGCTGTTATACTGTCCCATTCATTATAAAACATTCGGAGTCTACCACCAATCTGAGGTTCATCCAAACATTCTTCTTTAATAGGATAAATTTATGTACCTCTCCAACTGGATGAAATTATCTCCTTTACCCAATAAATGGGTGTACATTCGGCTGTGCTGGCTGGAAATTCTTTCTTATCATACTCCTGTCTCGGCTTGTCCCAGCTCCAAAATCAAATCCCCTTTTTATATGGCCAGCCCTTCTCTGGCCAAAAGTGAAGGGTTTCATAAGGCCAATAGTTTTTGCCTCTTCATCCATTTCTTTAATTTGTTTAGACAAATTCTCTCTGAAATAAACCAGGAGTTTGAACATTGCTTGGCTTGCACAACCCTGCAAATCTTGAATGTAACAGAGGCCGAATGGCAATCTTCCTCATACAATTTATCTCAAAATGAGTTGCAAAATAAAGCCAACATATGCTTCTAAACTTTGGTCATTCCACAACCTTCCACTTGTCTTCCAAAGGCAGTAATGCCAGCTGAAATGAGCTTGAGGACTCTTTGAAATCAAATCATCGATGACATTGGCGCCCAAACACCCGGATTCACCGTAGGTACCTTCAATGAGGCACAATTAATAGGTGTTTTATACAATTCTGCTGTCTCAACGATAACAGCTTTTTGAGGCGGGTGAGAGACCATATAATCAATATTGGCCGCCAGGTTTTCTTCCATGGCCTCACCGCCTCCTCCAGGTATAGCAAAACTTGTGCCACATCAGGCACACCTGGATCAATATATTTGTATTGTGGTGTGTACTCCGGACCTCAATCACCACTTTCAGGGTCTGTCTCATACAGCCCTGGTACTCCTGAAACTTGTTCAAGGAGACTTCCTCCAGTCCAAACCCAGGCACTGGAGTTTCAATTCCCAATTCAAACTGGCACCATATTCATGTTATGGAACCCCCTCAGGGGCTGCCTGGGAATATTCTGGGTACTTAGACCCTTGGTTGATAATAGTTTGGAGCATTTCTCCATTTGATCCATTCTGAGCCATAAGGCTTTCCTTTCTGGACCTTTAGAATCAGAGTCCTCAGAAACCTCAGGCCTTTCAGCTTTCCTTTCCATTTTTTTTAGGCACTGGGTTTTCCTCCAAAGTTTCTGTTTGTGGAGCAATCAAAGCCTCACTAACGGGTATTTCAACGGCCACCGGTAACGGAACCAGCTCCGCAATAATCTCCTGTCCCGACTCTTCTCCCCGGGACGCACGTTTTACCCACTGTTTTTTTTTTCTTTCTTTCTGAAACCCGCCCTAGAAATAAAAATCTCTCTTACCTGCGGGCCGGTTCCTTACCGCTGTGTGGAGCTGCGCTCTGCAGCTCTTTCCTCTGCCGACAGCGACGACGTAATGCCGATCCAGCGTCAGGCGGGGCTTCTTCACGTAGTCACTCACGTGACTCCGAAGTAAAACAGAATGTAACCAGTGCTTGCTGATGTGTGTTATACCCTGTGCCATTATTAAAGGATGATATACACTTCAAGATTGTGTGGATCGCTTATTTACAACTGTATTATCCTCCCGCCTTTCTTATAAAGTGGAATAACCGAGGACCAGCCCAGAAGACCCGGCTCGCCCGCCACGTATCGAGGACCCACGGGAACCCAGCTGGAGGGCCGGTAGTGGGTTCCCGTCCTGCGGCAGTGAGTGCACGGCCTGAACGGGGGTGTGGGCCCCTGGAGGTCCTGCAGCAGCCTGGGGCTCGGCTGGACCTGCAGCCGCTCCATGGGGGCTGAGCACGTGGACCAGACGCGGTGGATCAGCGGTGGAGGACACCGCGGCTACGCTTGGCCAAGCCGATTCTGCAACGCCGCCGGGACAACGGGCCTTCACGGTCAGATCAAGATCCTTGCACTTACACCAACTGGGACTTGAACATGGCGCCAAACTGGCCACTTTGTATTCTGTCTCACTGTACTACTGCTGTACGCCAATGCTTATCTAATATGTATGTAAGTGCTTATGTATAGTGATAGTTGTTCTGAAATGTATGTATCCCACAATGAATTCCCCTGTACCTCGGTACAGGTGACGAATACAGTACCAGACCATACCTGTGCCAGTGCACTGTTCAGCAGGAGTATCCGTGCCAGTGCACTGGACAGAGGGGGTGTCAGTGGACAGTCGTGTGACCAGTTACCCGTGGTCATCGCTGTGAATGTGGGAGCATCGTGGGGCTGAACTGGTCAGTCTGTGTGGGGTAAGGGCACGGGAGAGAGACTACTCATCTCTCCTCACCGAATATAAACTGATTCTCTCGAGGGCTGGGCAGGGAAGTGCTCTGATCACAATGGACCCATTGCCTCTCTGCCCCATCTTCATCTGTCTCTCCCTCACTCTTGGTCTCACATTGCCTCGGCACACATGACAATAAACAAACAAACTACATACATATATACATATAGCCCTCGCACAGAGGACGTCAAGAATGACTTGGAAGTACAGATAAGTTTTTAGTCTTGATTAAAAGAGTCGATGGAGGGGAGAGTTCTGAGGGAAAGTGGGATGCTGTTCCACAGTCTAGGAGCTGCAACCACAAAGGCGCGGTCGCCCCTGAGCTTATGCCTACACCGCGGGATGTTCAGTAACCCCGCCGGCCGATCTGAGGGACCTGGAGGTGGAGTGGAGGGTGAGCAGACTGTTAATGTAGGTGGAGGCGAGTCCAATGAGGGCTTTGTAGACATAGAGGAGGCTCTTGAAATTTATCCGGAACCACACAGGGAGCCAGTGGATAGAGACCAGGATCGGGGTGATGAGGTCCCTTTTTCGGGTGCCCGTCAGGAGTCTGGCTGCGGCGTTTTTGACCAGTTGCAGGCGCGACAGTGAAGGTTAGCTGATGCCAGTGTAAAGGGAGTTGCAGTAATCGAGGCGGGAGGAGATAAATGTGTGGATGATCTTTTCGACGTCATCCAACTGGATGGTGCGTTGCCCATTGAAAAGTTTGATCTCACCTCTGCTCTGTTGCTGCTCTAAGCTGCCGCTGCCCGGTCCGCCTTTCCTTTGGTCTCCGGCGAGCGAGCGAGCGAGCGGACCCCGCGGCCGCCCGACCCACCCATTCCCAGCGCTGCGTCTCCCCCGTGCCCGCGCACTACAATCCGCTTCAATGGGAGCCGACCAGCCCTGTGCTCACCCGGGTCCTAGCGCCCGCCGCCTACATCAAACCTCTTAAGAAGCCCCATGCGTCTCTTAAGTCTCACTGACAACTTAAAAAAATAATTAATTCAAATCGTTATCAATGTTAAGTGAAACATTTAGTGGACCTGCCACTAAACGTTTATTTTCTGAGAAATTTAGGAAAACGTCACCCATTGCTTCTCTTCAAAGATGCTGCCTGTCCCGCTGAGTTACTCCAGCATTTTGTGTATACCCTTGGTTTAAACCCACATCTGCAGTTCGTTCCTCTACCGTGTTCAAACTTCCCTGTACATGGATGATGTCGCCGTCTTCCCCTCTGATCCAGGGTGCCCAACGTCGCTCTCGCCCTGGTGGCCACCTTCGTGTGTGGCTGCATCAGGCGGAGTGTAGAGCCAAGGCACGTGGGCACCAAGTGTCACTACCTGCTGAAGTTCTACCTGTCCCCGGTGTTGCGAAGGATGGGCCTGGCGCAGATGCCACGCAATGTTCCAGTCAGCTGGACATTGCTGCCCCATCTGTCGTTCGTGGAAAGGTTCTTCCGGACCAACACTTTTGACCACATGCCCATCGGGCAGTGGTCAGCACAGAATGTCCAGCAGGCACTGCAGGGAAATGACTCCATGGATGCTGTGGTGTGGTTCCCAGAGCAGACTGCCCAGCTTGTCTGGCCAAATGCTTCATCGCCAGAACTCACCTACAAGCACTGAGACCTGGCTTGGCTGGCGGTGAGGGGATCCCTCCCAGTCAGATCCTTCCTGCACCATCAGAACATCATGACCAGCGCACAATGTCCTCGGGACGGCTGCTATGGAGTGGAGACGGTTATCCACCTCTTTGCAGAGCGTAGATTCACAAAGAGAGTCTGGAGAGGTCTGCAAGGGTCTCTGTCATGATTTATTCCGAACAGCTCCACCACAGAGGACTCTGCATCCCTGGGAACAGTCTGTAAATCACAATCAGAGACGGACATCGAGTGCTGCTGGAAGGTCATCAATCGGTGAAAGACGCTCTCTGGTCTGCCTGAGCATTTTTAACCACCCAGCGGAACGAGATGTCCGTCGGGCAATGTTGCCGACTGGCCCGCTGCATAGTGCAGGAGTACGTGCTGAGGGATGCACTGAAGCTCGGTGCAGCCAACGCCAAGGCTCGGTGGGGGAGGGCCACAGTCTAGGGTCCTTCAGCGGCTGGACATAGGGGGCAGGGAGTGGTGGAGATTCCCTTCAAAATAAGGGAAGGGATTCCACGCCAGTGGGCCACATGAGTGACAAGGGTGGCGGATACATTAGTGAAATTTCAGCAATGTATGTAAACAGTATTGAATGACTATGGCCTCCGGAAATGTCAGATGATTTTTTTTGCACAATATTTATTACTTGAACCAAAAAAGTGAAAAACTGAACATGTTTCTCCCAACTGACCATCCTTAGTTTGGGTGGAAGATTGCAACCTTCACTAGGTCCACCCTGTTTCGACGAATGCAATCAACCCCGGCGTGCACAATCAAGTAAGATCAAATAGAACAAGTTGTCCCACAACTTTAGGCTGTGCACGCCGTACGCAAGAAGAAGAAGACCATCCTTAGTATGAAACGATGCACGGTTTCTCCAAATATAGATGTACCTGAAGACTGGAGCATGAGAGATGAGTGTACTGATGTGTATTAAAATATGTTTACTTCCATGCTGATCCCGGGCTGTGATGGCGATGCGGGCGGTGGGTTCCACTGCCCAGCAGGTGCGAAGCCTCCACTGTTACACCCGATGTTTCCTTAGCGCATGGTCCAGTCCCTTTCTTGCAGCCAAATAGCATTCATTGCCCGAGACGGCAGTGGGCGCAGTGACACAGTACTTTAGGGGTTGAGTTTAATTCAGTTTAGAGATACAGCGTGCAAACAGGCCCATCGCCCCACTGGGTCCACGCCGACCGGCGATCCCCACACATTAACAGTAGACAATAAAGAATAGGGGCAGGAGGAGGCCATTCGGCCCTTCGAGCAAGCACCGCCATTCATAGAAAATAGAACATAGAACATAGAAAATAGGTGCAGGAGGAGGCCATTCAGCCCTTCAAGCCAGCACCGCCATTCATTGTGATCATGACTGATCGTCCCCTATCAATAACCCGTGCCTGCCTTCTCCCAATATCCCTTGATTCCACTAGCCCCCAGAGCTCTATCAAACTCTCTCTTAAACCCATCCAGTGACTTGGCCTCCACTGCCCTCTGTGGCAGGGACTTCCACAAATTCACAACTCTCTGGGTGAAAATGTTTTTTCTCACCTCAGTCTTAAATGGCCTCGCCTTTATTCTAAGACTGTGGCCCCGGGTTCTGGACTCGCCCAATAGTGGGAACATTTTTCCTGCATCTAGCTTGTCCAGTCCTTTCATAATTTTATATGTTTCTATAAGATTCCCCCTGATCCTTCTAAAATCCAGTGAATACAAGCCTAGTCTTTTCAATCTTCCCTCATATGACAGACTAATGTTAGTCACCAGTCTCCCGTGTGGGGCCTTATCAAAAGCTTTCTGAAAGTCTAGATACACTACATCCACTGGAGCCCCTTCATCAATTTTACTTGTCACATCCTCAAAAAATTCCAGAAGGTTAGTGAATCATGATTTCCCTTTCATAAATCCATGTTGACGGACTAATCGTTTTTCTGCTATACAAATGCCACATTATTACCTCTTAAATAATTGACTAAAGCATCTTTCTCACCACAGGCTAACTGCTCTGTAATTCGCTGTTTTCACTCTCGCTCCTTTCTTGAAAAGTGGGATAACATTAGCTATCTTCCAATCCACATGAACTGATCCTGAATCTATTGAACATTGGAAAATGATCACCAATACGTCCACTATTTCTGGAGCCACCTGCCTGAGGACCCTGGGATGCAGACTATCAGGCCCAGGTGACTTATCATCCTTCAGTCCCATTAGCCTGCCCAATATTATTTATCGCCTAATTAAAATTTATTTAAGTTCCTCTACCCCATTAGATCCTCTGTCCTCCAGTACATCTGGGAGATTGTTTGTGGTCTCCTTACTGAAGACAGATCCGAAGTACCTATTCAACTCTTCTGCCATGTCCTTGTTCCCATAATAATTTCACCCGTGTCTGCCTTTCAAGGGACCCACATTTGACTTTGCTACTCTTTTTCCCTTAACATTTCTAAAGGAGCTTTTACTGTCCTTCTTTATATTCCTGGCCAGCTTCCCTTCGTACTTTTCAGCCCGTATTGCCCGTTTTGTTTCCTTATATTGTCCTATGAAAATTTCCCAATCCTCTGGCTGCCGGCTACTCTTTGCTGTGTAATACATATTTTCTTTTAGTTTTATTCTATCCCTAACTTCTCTTCACAGCCACGGTTGCCTCCTACTCCCCATAGAATCTTTTTTTCCTTTTTGGAATGAAACGATCCTGCGTCTTCCGGATTATGCCCAGAAATTCCGGCCATTGCAGTTCCACTGTAATTCCTGCTAGAATTCCTTTCCAGTCTACTTTGGCCAGCTACCCTCTCATGCCGTCATAGTCCCCTTTGTTCAACTGCATCACTGACACTTCCGATTTAACGTTCCCCTTCTCAAATTGCAGCTTAAAACTGATCATATTATGATCACTACCTCCAAGCGGCACCTTTACCTCGAATTTTCTTATCATATCTGGTTCATTGGACAACACTAAATCCAGAATTGGCTTTTCTCTGGTCGGCTCCATTACAAGCTGCTCTAAGAATCCATCTCGGAGGCATTCTACGAATTCTCTTTCTTGGGGTCCTGAACCAAACTGATTTCCCAGTCTACGTGCATATTGAAATCCCCCATCGCCACAGTGGCATTACCTTTGTTACATGCCAGTTTTAAATCCTGCTGCAACTTACACCCTACATCCGGGCTACTATTTGGGGCTCTGTGGATAACACCAATTAGAAACATAGAAACATAGAAAAATAGGTGCAGGAGTAGGCCATTCGGCCCTTCGAGCCTGCACCGCCATTCAATGTGATCATGGCTGATCATCCAACTCAGTATCCCGTACCTGCCTTCTCTCCATACCCCCTGATCCCTTTAGCCACAAGTGCCACATCTAACGCCCTCTTAAATATAGCCAACGAACTGGCCTCAACTACCTTCTGTGGCAGAGAATTCCAGAGACTCGCCACTCTCTGTGTAAAGAATGTTTTCCTCATCTCGGTCCCAAAGGAATTCCCCCTTATCCTTAGACTGTGACCCCTTGTTCTAGACTCCCCCAACATCGGGAACAATCTTCCAGCATCTAGCTTGTCCAACCCCTTAAGAATTTTGTAAGTTTCTATAAGATCCCCCCCTCAATCTTCTAAATTCCAGCGAGTACAAGCCGAGTCTATCCAATCTTTCCTCATATGAAAGTCCTGACATCCCAGGAATCAGTCTGGTGAATCTTCTCTGTACCCCCTCTATGGCAAGGATGTCTTTCCTCAGATTTGGAGACCAAAACTGTACGCAATACTCCAGGTGTGGCCTCACCAAAACCCTGTACAACTGCAGTAGAACCTCCCTGCTCCTATACTCAAATCCTTTCGCTATGAATGCTAACATACCATTTGCTTTCTTCACTGCCTGCTGCACCTGCATGCCTACTTTCAATGACTGGTGTACCATGACACCCAGGTCTCGTTGCATCTCCCCCTTCCTAATCTGCCACCATTCAGATAATAGTCTACCCTCATATTTTTGCCACCAAAGTGGATAACCTCACATTTATCCACATTATACTGCATCTGCCATGCATCTGCCCATTCACTCAGCCTATCCAAATCACCCTGCAGCCTCCAAGCATCCTCCTCACACCTAACTCTACCCCCCAGCTTGGTAAAGGCATCTGTCATCTGACAAAATTTGTCATCTGCAAATTTGGAGATGTTGCATTGAATTCCCTCATCCAAATCATTAATATATATTGTAAATAGCTGGGGTCCCAGCACTGAGCCTTGCGGCACCCCACTAGTCACTGCCTGCCATTCTGAAAAGGACCCGTTTACTCCTACCCTTTGCCTCCTGTCTGCTAGCCAGTTCTCTATCCACATCAATACAGAACCCCCAATACCGTGTGCTTTAAGTTTGTATGCTAATCTCTTATGCGGGACCTTGTCGAAAGCCTTCTGAAAGTCTAGATATAACACATCCACTGGTTCTCCCTTATCCACTCTACTAGTTACATTCTCGAAAAATTCTATCAGATTTGTCAGACATGATTTACCTTTCGTAAATCCATGCTGACTTTGTCCAATGATTTCACCACTTTCCAAATGCGCTGCTATCCCATCTTTAATAACTGACTCTAGCAGTTTCCTCACTACCGATGTTAGACTAACTGGTCTGTAATTCCCCGCTTTCTCTCTCCCTCCTTTTTTAAAAAGTGGGGTTACATTAGCTGCCCTCCAATCCTCAGGAACTACTCCAGAATCTAAGGAATTTTGAAAAACTATCACTAATGCATCCACTATTTCTGTCGCTACATCCTTGAGTACTCTCGGATGCAGACTATCTGGCCCTGGGGATTTATCAGCCTTCAATCCGTTCAATTTACCCAACACCACCTCCCAGCTAACCTGGATTTCACTCAGTTCCTCCATCTTATTTGACCCCCGTTCCACTGCTATTTCCGGCAGATTATTTATGTCTTCCTTAGTGAAGACAGAACCAAAGTTAGTGACTTGGTCAGAAGCAAAACAACATTAGTGTCCTCTTGCCTTTACAATTCCTCAACTCAATCCACAGTGACTCTACCTCATCAGTCCCCGTGTCTTCCCTCGCAAGGGACTGAATTCCATCCCTCACCAGCAGAGCTAACCCCCCCCCCCTCCTCTGCCCACCTGCCTGTCCTTTCTATAGAATGTGATGTGATCATGGATGTGAACATGGCTGAAAATCCCCAATCAGTACCCCGTTCCTGCCTTCTCCCCATATCCCCTGATTTCGCGATTTTTAAGAGCCCCATCTAGCTCTCTCTTGAAAGTATCCAGAGAACCGGCCTCCACCCTCCTCTGACGCAGAGAATTCCACACTCACAACTTTCTGTGTGAAAAAGTGTTTCCTCATCACCGTTTTAATTGGCTTACCTCTTATTCTTAAACTGTGGCCCAAGCTTCCGGACTCCCCCAACAGCGGGAAAATGTTTCCTGCCTCTAGTGTGTCCAAACCCTTAATAATCTTATATGTTTCAATAAGATCCCTCTCATCCTTCTAAATCCAGAGTGTACAAGCCCAGCCACTCCATTCTATCAGCATATGACAGTCCCACCACCCTGGGAATTAACCTGGTGAACCTACGGTACACTCGCTCAATAACAAGAATGTCCTTCCTCAAATTAGGGGACCAAATCTGCACACAATACTCCAGGTGTGGAGCATCCTACACTATCCCACACCCGCTAGGGATATTTTTTACATTTTGCAAGCCAATTTTTTACATTTACCAATCCTCTGAAGATCCGAAGATCTCGGAGAAAACCCACGCAGATCACAGGGGGATGTGCAAACTCCGTGCAGTCAGGATCGAACCCGCGACTCCGTTGCGCTGCATTCGCTGTAAGGCAGCAACTTGCCCCGCGTCACCGTGACGGTAACGTGATCGCCCACATTCAGCAGCTCCACGTCAGTAAAAACATTTTGAACCAGGAAGTGGAGATTAAAATGGCTGCGAAAGATCAGGTCGAGAGTTGGACTGAGGAGGCAGTTTGTCCCATCTGCCTGGATTTCTTCACGGATCCGGTTATACTGGAGTGCGGACACAACTTCTGCCGCCCCTGTATCACACAGAGTTGGGACAGGGAGGGGAGAAACTGCTGCCCGGAATGTAGAGAGGAGTTTACAGACCGCACCCTCAGGGTTAGTCGGGCCTTGGCGAGACTGGCTGAGAAAGCTCGAACACTGAGCCTGAATCGGACAGAGAAGGAAAGTAAACTTCAGTGCGAGGAACATCAGGAAGATCTGAAGCTGTTTTGTGAAACGGACAAGAAGCTGATCTGTGTGATTTGTGCAGCTGGGCGGGAACACAGAGATCACCGCTTCATGCCGGTTAAAGAAGCTGTTGAAATCTACAAGGTAAAAGCAAACCGATTTTGATCGCATCATTGTTTAATCCCCTCTGTATGGCCAACACTTTTATTCTCAGCGGGACCGACAGCATCTCTGGAGAGAAGGAATTTAATTCTTAAGAAGCCTCGGCCCGAAACGTCACCCATTCATTCTCTCCAGAGGGCCTGCCTGTCCCGCAGAGTTACTCCACCATTTTGTGTCTATTATTGTTTAATTCCTTGTTTATTGACCAACACTTTTATTCTTTGATTTTCAATCACAATCCCAGGATCAAATGAAGTCTTCCGTCCAGTCTCTCACAAAAAAGGAATCCGAGATACAGCAAATGGAGCAGCAACAGAAACAGAAGATTTCTGGAGTTCTGGTGAGGCTTTCCAGTTTTGATTTCCCGATCTTGTGTAGATTTGATCCCTGTAATGCGTGTAATAATAGGGCAGCGCAGTGACACAAGTAGTGCTGCTGTCGGCTGGTTCTGGTAAGCGGGTTCGATCCTGACCTCTGGTGCTGCCCGTGTGGTTCACGCCTTCTCCCTGTGACCGCGTCGGTTTCCTTCCACGTCCCCAATACACGCTGGTTCATGGTCAATCGGTGACTGTAAATTATCCCTTGGAAAGTGGGTGGTGGGTGGATAAATGGGAATTAATGGGCACCTGAAAAGGAATTAGCAGCAGGGAATTGTACTGGGGGTGGAGGATTGATAGGTTCTAAGATAACCCTAACGATATTTCAGAAGCATTTAGACAAAGAATTGAATTGCCAAAGCAAATAAAAAATGCACAGGCCAAATGTCATGGTCAAAGTCGTGATGAAACACGATCAGTGACATTATATGTTGATATTCACCTTTCATTTCACAGGAACAGTCACACAACCTTCAGTCCAAGATCACATCCCAGTTTGCTGAACTGCACCAGATTCTCAGTGAGAAAGAGCAGCGCGCACTGGCAGATATCCGAGAGGAAGAGAAGAAGATTCTAAATACAATGGAGAAAAATCTTGGAGAGATTCAAGAGAATTTAAAATCTATTCAGGAGGAACTTTTAAAGTTGCAGCAACAGATGGATCAAAAAGACAGTGTGATGTTTCTGAAGGTGAGGGGTTACACAACAGTTTGGTGAAGTGAAAGTGCACAGTCACCAAATGGTGGGTGAGGTTTCGGAAATAAATGCATTTCCCAGTAATTCAGATCTGTGTAAATGTTCCGCCAGTTCCAGAGCTGTGCTGCAGTTGTTCCCAAACTAGATGGCCTCCTGCATAATCTGTGGGATCTCTGCACTGCCTGCAGTGTCTTTGGGATGAGTTACTCTAATCTTGTCATTGATTTAGTGGCTGTTTGATATTTCCCCTAAAATATGTAAAATCTCCAGGGAAGAAAAGATCAGGTGGAAAGCATGACGTATGTTCCTCTTCAGTGGGAAATAATGTTGTGGCGTTAAACCGATCTGTTGAAGGCAGCTTAATGATTGTGCTCACTTAATCAACCCCTGCGATTTATCCCCCTTAACATGCTTTAGGGTCGCTAGCACTTAAGGGGACCTATTCTATCCTTTTGCTCTTAAAGGGACCTATTCTTCCCCTAGTTATTGTTTTGCTCTTAATACACTTGTAGAATCTCTACGGCAATATCCAATTTCTGTCTCTGTGAGGACGACAATAAATGTTGGGCAATGGAACATTTCTGGGGCTTGTTGTAATTTGTGTGAAACTCCTGCTGTCGGGATGTGAATGTCCCGTCTCAGTCTACTCAGATTTGTGTTTTATTTCTTGCAGGAGGAAGCTGGTGGCAAGAGGAGGTAAGACATGCTCTTGACTGAAACACTGCAAGTTTGTGTAGAACAGCTCAAAAAAATTGTTGAAGCTCAGTTTATAACCAGCTGCTAAATATTTGCAGGGTTCGTGATGAAGATAAAGCAGTCTCAGTGACAGACACTGCCTTGCCGATTGAAAAATTTGATCACCACTTTCTGATGAACACGCTGTGGAGAGAAACATCTGCCATTAAGCGAGGTAAAACCTGTCCAGTTTCCTCTCTTCTTGTTTATAACGCCTTTTAGTAACACACATGCAAACATTGCCAAAATAAATTGTATTTGCCTCCAACACCTCCTATGGCAGCTATCTATCTCCTGTGAACTTTAGAAAACAGCGTCTTCCATTGCTCAGTCCGTTGGCCCAGTTCATGAGGATCAGTTTAATCTTAGACAACCTTGTTCACTCTCCACGATATCTGGAGTCAGCAGCATTGTGCATTGGTGCCACCACTTGTGACAGGCGTCCAGTCTGAAAAACAACTCTCTACTTATGCCCTCTGTCTACCACCCTCAGGCCACAGTTTGACCCATTGGCTAACTACCCTAGATTCCATATGATACAACCTTCCAGATCAGCCAACCATAGAAGTTGCTGCTCCCAAATTGCCAATCATACCACCCACATTCACATACAAGCCATAAATTTATAACATAAACAGCAGTTAACATCTGAAATGTTCTGCACCCAGGAGGTAGTGATAGGTCAGATTTTTTGCAATAGGCGAAGTGGACAAAGGTGTATAACCATATAACAATTACAGCACGGAAACAGGCCATCTCTGTCCTTCAAGTCCGTGCCGAACAACTTTTTTCCCTTAGTCCCACCTGCCTGCACTCATACCATAACCGTCCATACCCTTCTCATCCATATGCCTATCCAATTTATTTTTAAATGATACCAACGAACCTGCCGCCACCACTTCCACTGGAAGCTCATTCCACATCGCTACCACTCTCTGAGTAAAGAAGTTCCCCCTCATGTTACCCCTAAACTTCTGTCCCTTAATTCTAAAGTCATGTCCTCTTGTTTGAATCTTCCCTATTCTCAAAGGGAAAAGCTTGTCCACATCAACTCTGTCTATCCCTCTCATCATTTTAAAGACCTCTATCAAGTCCCCCCTTAACCTTCTGCGCTCCAGAGAATAAAGACCTAACTTATTCAACCTATCTCTGTTACTTAGCTGTTGAAACCCAGGCAACATTCTAGTAAATCTCCTCTGTACCCTCTCTATTTTGTTGACATCCTTCCTATAATTGGGCGACCAAAATTGTACACCATACTCCAGATTTGGTCTCACCAATGCCTTGTACAATTTTAACATTACATCCCGGCTTCTATACTCAATGCTCTGATTTATAAAGGCTAGCATACCAAAAGCTTTCTTTACCACCCTATCTATATGAGACCCTACCTTCAAGGAACTATGCACGGTTATTCCCAGATCCCTCTGTTCAAGTGTATTCTTCAATTCCCTACCATTTACCATGTAGTTCCCTACCATTTACCATGTATACTAGAAGGTTGGGGAAATTGGCGGTAATGGAGAACTCACATTGAACAGGAATTGATGTCATCTTAGATCAGTAATGATCACATTGAATGTCGGAGCCGGCCTGAGGAGTGAAGCCTACTCCTCCTGCTATTTCCTTGTGTTCTTTAGTTTTTTTCATACCTACGGAATTATATATTTTACACAGCGGGAATGTGGCAAAGATTGACAATACTTGTCCATGGAACAATGATTTTGCTGTGCGGGGTGAGATTGAGTAGACTAGGCCTGTGTACTCAAGAGTTCGGGTGTATTGGAGGAGAACTCAGGCAAACACAAAGTTCTTACAGGGCTCAGTGGGCTGGATGAAGAGAGGACCTTTCCCCTGTCATAGAAACATAGAAAAAAGGTGCAGGAGTAGGCCATTCGGCCCTTCGAGCCAGCGACACCATTCAATATGATCATGGTCGCTCATCCAAAATCAGTACTCCATTCCGGATTTTTCCGCATGCCCCTTAATTCCCTTAGCCCGAAGAGCAAAATCTAACTGTCTCTTGAAAACATCCAGCGATTTGGCCTCTACGGCCTTCCGTGGCAGAGAATTCCACAGATACACAATACTCTGGCTGAAAAAGTTTTTCCTCATCTCAGTCTTAAATGCCCTATCCCTTATTCTTAAACCGTGACCCCTGGTTCTGGACTCCCCCAACATCGGGACCATTTTTCCTGTATCTACCATGTCCAATCCTCTAAGAATTGTATGCGTTTCTATAACATCCTCTCTCATCCTTCTAAATTCCAGTGAATATAAGCCCAGTCGACCCATTCTTTCATATGTCAGCCCCACCATCCTGGAAATTAACCTGATGAACCTACGCTGCACTCCCTCATCAGCAATACTGTCCTTCCTCAAATTAAGAGACAAAAATTGCACACAATACTCAATGTGCTGTCTCACCAGTACAAGAACCTCCTTGCTCCTAAACTCAAATCTTCTTGCAATGAAGGCCAACATGTCATTAGTTTTCTTCACTGCCTGCTGTACCTGCAAGCTTATTGTCAGTGACTGATGTACAAACACACCCAGCTCTTGTTGCACTTTCCCTTCCCCTAATCTGACCTCATTCAGATAATAATCTGCCTTCCTGTTCTTGCTAGTGGATATCCTCACATTTATCCACATTAAGCTGCATCTGTCATGTTTCTGCTCACTCACCCAGTCTATCCAAGTCACTCTGGAGCTTCATAGCATCCTCCCCGCAGCTCATACTGGCACCATAGCTTTGTGTCATCTGAAAATTTAGCGATGTTACATTTTATTTCCCCATCTAAATCGTTAATATATATTGTAAACAACTTGGGTCCAAGCACTGAGCCTTGCGGTACCCCAGTGGTCACTGCCTGCCATTCTGAGAAGGATCCGTTAATTCCTACACTTTGTTTCCTATCTGCCAACTAATTCTCTAGGCATGTCAATACCCTACCCCCAATACTGTGTGCTCTGAATTTTGCACACTAAACTCTTGTGTGGGACTTTGTCACAGGCTTTTTGAAATTCCAGATACAGCACATCCATAGAAACATAGAAACATAGAAATTAGGTGCAGGAGTAGGCCATTCGGCCCTTCGAGCCTGCACCGCCATTCAATATGATCATGGCTGATCATCCAACTCAGTTTCCCGTACCTGCCTTCTCTCCATACCCTCTGATCCCCTTAGCCACAAGGGCCACATCTAACTCCCTCTAACTCCACTGGCTCTCCCATATCCATTCTCCTTATTACATCCTCAAATAATTCCAAAAGATTAGTCGGGCATTATTTACCCTTCAGAAATTCATGTTGACTTTGACCGATCCTGTCACTGCTTTCCAAATGCGCTGCTAAAACATCTTTAATAATCGACTCCAGCATCTTCCCCACTAGTGACGTAAGGCTAACTGGTCTATCATTCCCCGTTTTCTCTCTCCCTCCTTTCTTAAATAGTGGAGTTACATTGGCTACCCTCCTGTACACAGGAACTGATCCAGTGTCGAGAGAACATTGGAAAATGCTCACCAATGCATGCATGATTTCTGCTCTGGGATGCAGACCATCAGGCCCTGGGGATTTATCTGCTTTCAGCCCCAACAGTTTACCAAATACCCTTTTCTGACTAATGTAGATTCCCTTCATTTCCTCAATCCCACTAGATCCTCGGTCCCCGAGTATTTCTGGGAGATTGTTTGTGGCTTCCTCAGTGAAGACAGAACCAATGTTTAACTGTTCTGCTATTTCCATGTTTCCCATTATAAATTCGCCTGTCTCTGACTGTAAGGGACCTACATTCATCTTCACTTATCTTTTCCTTTTTACATACCTAAAGAAACCTTTACAGTCAGTTTTTATATTCCCCTCAAGCTTTCATGCTTTGTTCCTCCTTCTTATTTAACCCCTTTGTCCTCCTCTGTTCAGTTCTGAAATTATCCCAGTCCTCTGGTTTTCTGCTTCTGCCATCCTATTTATATGGCTCTTCCATGGATTTAACATTATCCTTCCTCGCCATCCGCCTTCCCAGTTTTACTTTTTCGCCACGCAAGGAAAACAATTTCTGGAGTTTATCCATGCGGTCTTTAAATCTTTGCCATTGCATCTCCACTGTCAAACCTTTAAGTATACTTTGCCAGTCTATCCTAGCCAATTCCCATCTCATACCTTCAAAGTATCCTTTATTCAATTTCAGGAGTCTAGTTTCTGAATGAACCGTGTCACTCTCCATCCGAATGCAGAATTCCACCATATTTTTGGTCACTACTATCCCATGTATCTGATAGAAACTTACAAAAATCTTAAGGGGTTGGATAGGCTAGATGATGCAGGAAGATTGTTCCCAATGTTCGGGAGGTCCAGAACAAGGGGTCACAGTCTAAGGATAAGGGGGAATTCCTTTAGGACCGAGATGAGGAAAACATTTTCCACACAGAGAGTGGTGTGTCTCTGGAATTCTCTGCCACAGAAGGTAGTTGAGGCCAGTTCATTGGCTTTATTTCAGAGAGAGTTAGATGTGGCCCTTGTGGCTAAAGGGATCAGGGGGTATGGAGAAAAGGCAGGTACAGGACACTGAGTTGGATGATCAGCCATGATCATATTGAATGGCGGTGCAGGCTCGAAGGGCCGAGTGGCCTACTCCTGCACCTATTTTCTATGTTTCTATCTCTGGGTCCACCTTTTTCCCAGCTACACTAATCGATTTGCCCACATTACATCAGTATTCTTCTACACCTCACCTATTTAAGTGCCTCAAATATAGTGATGATATCTCACTTCACCACCTCCTCTGTAGCATGTTCCAGATATCACCCACTTTCAGTGTGCATAAAAGCTAAATCTCAGTTATACTTTAAAATTCCTTGCTTCAAAGATAAACCTGCACTCTCGTGATCTTATATACCTGCATGCGAATCAGGTTTTAATATTCTACCCGATATCCTGCTGCAGACTTTGACAACCTTCCCCGCTATCCACAAATGTTGCGTCCTCCACAGATTTACTAATCACACCTCCTAAATTCACATCCAAGCCATGAAAATATAACATAAACAGCAAAGGTTGCAGCACCGATCTCTGCTGCACTCCATCTGTCGCAGATCTCCAAGCAGAAAATCATCCTTCTACCACTACCTTCTACCTCCAACCACCAAGCCAATTTTGGATCCATTTCGCCAGCTCGCCTGGACTGTCATATGCTGAGAGAATGGAGCAGCTGGGCTTGTATACTCTGGAGTTTAGAAGGATGAGAGGGGATGTAATTGAAACATATAAGATTATTAAGGTTTGGACACGCTAGAGGCTGGAAATATGTTCGCGATGTTGGGGGAGTCCAGAACAGAGAGTTGTGAGTCTCTGGAATTCTCTGCCTCAGCGGGCGGTGGAGGCCAGTTCTCTGGATACTTTCAAAGAGAGCTAGATAGGGCTCTTAAAAATAGCGGAGTCAGGGGTTTGGGGAGAAGGCAGGAACGGGGTACTGAATGTGGATGATCAGCCATGATCACATTGAATGGCGATGCTGGCTCGAAGGGCCGAATGGCCTACTCCTGCACCTATTGTCCATTGTCTATTGTCACTCGTCCTCCCCGTCCACCCTCCTCCGCCTCACGAAATTCCCTTCTCCATCGTGGAAAAAAACTCCGGGAGAGATGCCTATTGTCGACCCGATGTTGTGGGTGAAACCCCGGGCAAGGTTTCAGTTGTCCGCCCGCCTGTGCCCGAGTCTCCCCCCGACCCCCGGGGACTCTGTGATTACATAGAAACATAGAAACATAGAAAATAGGTGCAGGAGTAGAGGCCATTCGGCCGTTCCAGCCTGCACCGCCATTCAATATGATCATGGCTGATCATCCAACTCAGTATCCCGTACCTGCCTTCTCTCCATACCCCCTGATCCCCTTAGCCACAAGGGCCACATCTAACTCCCTCTTAAATATAGCCAATGAACTGGCCTCAACTACCTTCTGTGGCAGAGAATTCCAGAGACTCACCACTCTCTGTGTAAAGAATGTTTTCCTCATTTCGGTCCTAAAGGAATTCCCCCTTATCCTTAGACTGTGACCCCTTGTTCTGGACTCCCCCAACATCGGGAACAATCTTCCTGCATCTAGCTTGTCCAACCCCTTAAGAATTTTGTAAGTTTCTATAAGATCCCCCCTCAATCTTCTAAATTCCATCGAGTACAAGCCGAGTCTATCCAATCTTTCCTCATATGAAAGTCCTGACATCCCAGGAATCAGTCTGGTGAATCTTCTCTGTACCCCCTCTATGGCAAGGATGTCTTTCCTCAGATTTGGAGACCAAAACTGTACGCAGTACTCCAGCTGTGGCCTCACCAAAACCCTGTACAACTGCTTGTTGATTCTCTGCTTCTCCCCCCAGTCTCCGTCACCCTGGATGTGGAAACAGCGCATGCGCGGCTCGAGGTGTCTGAGGATCGGAAGAGGGTGGGATGGACCTGGACCGAGAGGCGTCTCCCTGACACCGGGAAGAAGTTTACAGACAGTCTGTGTCCGTGTGTGCTGGGAGCGGAGGGATTCACATCGGGGAGACATTACTGGGAGGTGGAGGTGGCGAGGAGTCGGGGCTGGAGTCTGGGAGTCGCCGCAGAGTCTGTGGAGAGGAAGAGACGGGTCACACTGACCCCGGAGACTGGAGTCTGGAGCATCGAGCGGTGGGATGACGGGTTTGTTGCAGTCACCTCCCCTCCATCCCGTCTCCCCGCCCGTCCCATCCCCGGGAGGGTGGGAGTTTATCTCAGTTACGAGTCCGGGACAGTTTCATTTTACAACGCGGACACCAAGTCCCAGCTCCACACCTTCACTGGGAATAAATTCACGGAGAA
The DNA here is from genome assembly GCA_963514005.1 of Raja brachyura. The sequence goes on from CAUPSL010000287.1 coordinate 204,260, forward strand.
ACTTTATCCTTTCTTCGGGGCTTGGGAGGAAAACCAGTGGCTGAGAATCTGCTCCGGTTCCGCTCCGGGTGTGTAAAAGGGTCGGGTCCCGGGACCGGCGTCAGGAGCGGGGCTCAGCCAGGGGCTGTGGGGCAGAAACCCGGTGGACAACAGGTCGGCGCTGAACGAACGGCTCCCATTTAATCCCCAAATTCCGCGTCGTGAAACAAACCCCAGTGAGTGAGCGCGGAAATAAAACCAGGGGGAATGTAAATGTGGGAAGAGTGAAATAAACAGCAACTGAAATCAGAGCTGTCTGTCTGTCTGTCGATCCGTTCATTTTAACGCGTTAACCGCGTCCGGCAACGGAACAGAAATTACTTTTGTGAAAATATAAAGATTGAAACAATCGCCCTTCCCGCGGGTTCAGCAGCAGCCGCGGGCGGCGGGTCCTGAGTTCCGGGCTCCCCCGGGTCCGGCAACCGTGCAGAGAGAGAGAGGGGGTGTCCTGTCTCCTGGCGCGTAATTCCACAAAATGTGCCTCTCACTTCACTCTGATTTCACAGAACGGTTTTAAAGTTATTTTAAAGTGACTCATTGGCCCATCAGTCATCTGTACGAGCCCTGGGAGGTGTCCCTTCGGCCCAAAACTAGCCCCCATCCACCACCCTCAGTGTGTGTTGATCATAATATTCAAAAGTGATTGTACTCAGATTTTTACCACAAAATATTTTTTTTGAGTGTCCCCTCCCCTGGGCCCATCAATCATCTGGACTAGCTCAGAGAGGTGTACCCTTCAGCCCATCTGGTCTATACTAGCCCCCATCCACCACCCTCAGTGTGTGATGATCATAATAGTCAAAGGCGACTGTACTCAAAACTCAGTTCCCCCCCCCGGAAATTTTGCTTAAGTGTCCCTTCGGCCCATCAGGACCTGTACTAGCCCACGAGGTTCCCCTAAGGCTCGTCAGGCCTTTATTATCCCTCAGGCCTCAGTGTGTGATTATCATAATAATCATAAGAGTCAAGTGTAGCAATGTTACAACATTTTGAGATTTTAAAAATCAAGTCTGCAATTTATCCCATCAGATAAAGCATAAAAATAAGTTTAATTTGACACCTAATTTACTTTCATATCTTCAGTATTAAGAAAGTTATGACCATTTTCATGCTCGGAAATTAGCATCTTGTTCCCCATTGCATTTCAATTGATTTAACTCAAACGCTGTGATCTAGAACAGTTAAAAGCCCATATCTTTCTTAAAAATTAAGATAACTCAATGACATTTTCATTTATTATAGATTGAAGCATTCTGAAACAAATATGAAACAATCTTACTTGAATGACCTGAAATTAAAGCATATAATTAGTTAGTTATCTAATTGTAGTAATTACAAAATCCAATGAGTAGATCTAAACATCTATCCATTTCTTAAGAAAATATAAACTTTTTTTAAATTGCCTAAGTGTCCAAGTAACATTCACACAATAATCCACAATATAACATCATTTTAAAATCTCATTTTCATGAATCTCTGGGCCAAATGGAAGGAATTTAGTGTTTAATGCCTGTAAATTAATGGCCATTTAAATCAACTAGCGAGTGGGTTTTAGTGGAATGCGGTGGATTGGAACGTTGCGGTTAGCGGTGAAGTCGGGGGCAAAAATACTGGGGGTTCATACATTTTTTTTTGGACCCCTTTTCGCAACATGAAAATATGATTAAAGCCTCCATAAAAAACAACTTTTCACGCTCACACTCACTCACTCATTCACTCACTCACTCACCCACACACACACTCACTCACTCACACTCACTCACACACTCATTCACACACACTTACTCACACACTCATTCACACACACTTACTCACTCACTCACGCTCACTGCAGTCTAATTCTGCCTTTATTGCCTGTCTGCCTGTGAGATCCAGGATTGGCTATCACGTTCCTTTTATACTCCTTTATTCTTTAGATCTGTAGGGGTGAAATAGAAGAAACATTTTCAAAATTTGATTCACTCCCCTTTCCCTCCCTCTCTCCCTCTCTCCCTCTCTCCCTCTCTCCCTCTCTCCCTCTCTCCCTCTCCCCCTCTCCCCCCCCCACACGCACACTCACCCACTCCCATGTTTTGGGCAGGATTTCTCTCTCTCTCTCTATCTATCTATCTATCTATCTATCTATCTATCTATCTATCTATCTATCTATCTATCTATCTATCTATCTATCTATCTATCTATCTATCTATCGATCTATCGATCTATCGATCTATCGATCTATCGATCTATCTATCTATCTATCTATCTATCTATCTATCGTTCAATCAATCTTTGATAAATATATATTATAATTTTTTTTTGGATAGAAACTGGGATATTTCACTCCCCGGCTACCCCCCCCCCCCCCCCCCCCTCTCTCCTCACTCTCTCTCTATCTCTTTCTCTCTCTCTCTCCACCTTTCTCTCTCGTCGATCGATCCAGTTTAATCCGCCCGACCTCTGTTCACGATTAGGTTTTGTCAATCTCTGTGTACCCCCCCCCCGATTAATTCCAAAGTAGTGCAGTCGTGTAAAAACATTGACAAAGATCACCGACCGAAAGACAGACAGACAGAGAGACCCCGATGCTGCGCGCCGCCGATCTCTCGCTCATTCACACACACACACACACACACACACTCACACACGCACACACAGTCACACTCACACCACACACACACACACACACCACACACACAGACACAGACACAGAAACACACAGACACACACACACTCACATACACACATGCACACACACACCACACACACACACACACAGACACACGCACACACACACACACACACACACACACACACACACACACACTCACACACGCGCACATGCACACACACACATGCGCGCGCACACATACACACACACACACACACACACAGACATGCGCGCACACACATACACTCACTCACTCACTCACTCACTCACTCACTCACTCACTCACTCACTCACTCACTCACCCACTCACTCACTCACTCACTCACTCACTCACTCACTCACTCACTCACTCACTCACTCACTCACCCATCCACCCACTCACTCACTCACTCACTCACTCACTCACTCACTCACTCACTCACTCACTCACTCACTCACTCACTCACTCGTCGTCCCCGTCCACCCTCCCTCCCTCCCTCCCTCCCCAACCTCACGCAATTCCCATCTCCATCCCTGGAAAAAAGTTCCGGTAATGAATGAATGAATGAATGAATGAATGAATGAATGAATGAATTAATGAATGAATGAATGAATGATGTCTGTTGTCCCCCCGATGTGGTTGGGCTGAAGCCCCCGGGCAAGGTGACAGTTGTCCGCCCGCCTGTGCCTGAGGCCGAGCGGCTTCTCCTCTCCCCCGGTCCCGGGGCCGCTCTGCAGCTGCCCTAGTCTCCCCCCCCACCCCACCCCCAGCGACCCCCCGGGGACTCTCAAATTCTCTGCTTCTCCCCCCAGTTTCCGTCACCATGGATACAGTGGAAACAGCGCATCCGTGGCTCGAGGTGTCTGTGGATCGGAAGAGGGTGAGATGGACCGGGACCCGGACGAGTATCCCTGACACCGGGAAGATGTTCACAGTGTATGCGTGTGTGCTGGGATCGGAGGGATTCACATCGGGGAGACATTACTGGGAGGTGGAGGTGGCGGGGAGTCGGAGCTGGAGTCTGGGAGTCGCCGCAGAGTCTGTGGAGAGGAAGAGATGGGTCACACTGACCCCGGAGACTGGAGTCTGGAGCATCAGGCGGTGGGATGACGAGTTTAATACCCTCACCTCCCCTCCATCCCCTCTCCCCGCCCGTCCCATCCCCGGGAGGGTGGGAGTTTATCTCAGTTACGAGTCTGGGACAGTTTCATTTTACGACGCGGACACCAAGTCCCATCTCCACACCTTCACTGGGAATAAGTTCACGGAGAAACTTTATCCTTTTTTTCTGGACGAGGAAGGAAAACCAGTGGCTGAGAATCTGCTCCGGATCCGCTCCGGGTGTGTAAAAGGGTCGGGTCCCGGGACCGGCGTCAGGAGCGGGGCTCAGCCAGGGGCTGTGGGGCAGAAACCCGGTGGACAACAGGTCGGCGCTGAACGAACGGCTCCCATTTAATCCACAAATTCCGCGTCGTGAAACAAACCCCAGTGAACGCGGAAATAAATCCAGGGGGAATGTAAATGTGGGAAGAGTGAAATAAACAGCAACTGAAACCAGAGCTGTCTGTCTGTCTGTCGATCCGTTCAGTTTAACGCGTTAACCGCGTCCGGCAACGGAACAGAAATTACTTTTGTGAAAATATAAAGATTGAAACATTCGCCCTTCCCGCGGGTTCAGCAGCGGCCGCGGGCGGCGGGTCCTGAGCTCCGGGATCCCCCGGATCCTAAAGTCCGCCGGCTCTGTGAAATTATAGCGTGTTTGCAGCATTTGCTCTCCACACAACAGATTCATTTCTTCGGAACGGATCTTTGGAAGAATGGGGTCAAACCCAAGGAGGGAGGAAACTGGTGTAAACTTTGCTTTGACAGCCAATGAGTGGGTGCTTCGAGCTGCCCGCGACATTAACATCATTTAATGATTTAAAGGCGGTTGTAATACAACAGTCGATGCAAGGTGGGGCAGCGGTTGAGTTGCTGCCTCACAGCGCCAGAGACCCGGGTTCGATCCCGACTACAGGTGCTGTCTGTACGGAGTTTGTACGTTCTCCCCGTGACCTACGTGGGTTTTCTCCGAGATCTTCGGTTATATTCTGTTGTGCTGCAGCAAGCAAGAATGTCATTGTTCTATCTGGGACATATGACAATAAAACACTCTTGTCTCTTGACGTACAGGTTTGTAGTTTAAGTGGCCTTGGTGTAAATGTAAAGTGTCCCTCGTGTGTGTAGGATCGTGTTAATGTGCGGGGATCGCTGGTCGGCGCGGACCTGGTGGGCCGAAGGGCCTGTTTCTCATCATCAAAGCCGGCAGCCCTGTCAGCAGCGTGTTCGTTTTTTTTCTACTTTGTTTGTTTTTTTAGTCTTTTTTTATGTATGTTTTTTAATGTTTCTTTGTGTTTTCGTGTGTGTGTGTGGGGGGCGGGGGACCGCTTCGGTCGCCTCCCCCGTGGCCTAACAGCGAGGATCGGGCGGCCTTTCCCGGTGACGCGCCCGGGGTTTCAGCTCGGACTCTCGGCGTGGGGCGGGCTCGCCGGAGGGGATCGCTCCGTTTCGCTGACCCGCGGCAGCCGGCAGCCTTAAGCCGCGGTCTGCAGAGCTGCAGCTGGCGTGGCGACCACAACCTGGGATCCCTCGTGGGGACCCGGGGGGAAGAAGAAGCTCCGAATGCCGGCCACAGTGGTGGATGTTTGTGTTAAAATGTTATTGTGTGTTGTGTGTTCTTTATCATTGTACCGCTGCTGGCAAATTCATTTCTCTTGCCCTTTATGTGCAATGTGACGAATAAAATCGTATTGTATTGTATAATCATACTTTGTTAGCCAGCATTTGGTTTGTCATACAGTCATGCTAATAAAAAAGCAACAGAACACACAATATACATTTTAACATAAGCATCCACCACAGTGACTCATCCTCCACATTCCTCACTGTGATGGAAGGCGAAAAGAGGTTCAATCTCTCCCTTCTTTGTCTGAACTAAATATTAGTGTCAAGAATGTTTTATTGCCAAATGTCTCTAAACAAAATAAAGGAATACTTGCTTGCAGGAGCACACGGCTCTGTAAAACCCAGGATACACACAAACAACATCAGTGTATAAAAAAACAAACACACATAAAGAATCAGTATCAGAATCAGATTTTATTCGCCAAGTATGTTTTGCAACACATGAGGACTTTCACTGGCCAGGTCAGTCATACAATTAAAAGCAACACAATGTAACATGAACATCCACCACAGTGACTCATACACATTCGAAACATTGATCACACCTCGGGGAAATAGAAAATGGTAGTGCAAAGTCAAAACATAATTCCCCCAGGTTTATACAGTTTGTAGTGTATTTGGAGTTAGGGGAGTTTAATAGCCTGATGGATGTATGGCCGATGCAGTTTTCAGGCTCCTGTACTTCTCCCGATGTTAGCAGCGAGATGAGAGCATGTCCAGGGTGGTGTGGGTCTCTGAAGATACAGGCTGCATGTTTGAGACAGCCCCTCCTGTAAATCCCTCAGATTCCTATTGAATCTTTCCCCCTTTCACCTTGAACCTATGTGCTCTGGTCCTCAATTCCCCTACTCTGGGCAAGAGACTCTGTGCGTCTACACGATCTATTACTCTCATGGTTTTATCCACCTCTGTAAGATCAATACACCTCTAGAAGATCAGATGCCCACACAGATTGTTTCGGGGGAGGGAAAGGGGAAAGAGACGGAGAGGTGGGGTGGGGAGACCACTGGAAATTTGAGTACACACATTTCTGTCATCATCTCCCACCCCTCCCCAGTCACCCTGATCTTTTCCCCTCTTCCACCCGCTCACCTCCCATCTCCAAGACCCCCATTTCCCTCTTATCCCCATCACGTGCATCACGTCCAATCCCTCCCAACCATCTTCCCTCCCTCCCGCTATACATTTCCCTCCTCCTCTTCTCTCCTAATCTCATATCATTTTGTCTCATTTTCACCCCTAGTCATTGTCACTTATTCCACCCACCCACTGATCACCCCCTCACCTGTATCCACCGATCACATACACTGGCCACCACTGCCGTCTGTGGCAGAGAATTCCACAGAGAAACACATGGCTCAAAAAGGCTGGCAGTATCATCAAAGACCCACACCATCCTGGCCACGCACTCATCTCCCTGCTACCTTCAGGTAGAAGGTAGAGGAGCCTGAAGACAGCAACGACCAGGGTCAGGAATAGCTACTTCCCCACAGCCATCAGGGTATTACACCTGGCTCGGACAAAACTCTGAACATTAATAGTAAGATTAAATGAGAACTTACCAGTTCGAAGTTTGATCTTTATTTTATGAGGAGTTACGATGAGGGATTACGTGAAGACCCCGCCAGCACGCATGCGCGACATTCTTCAAAGCAGTGGTGTGAAATCACAGACAGCAACGTAGACTAATATAGTAAGATAAGAGAGAACTTTCATACCAGTTGATCTTTATAATAGAGGGCTGGGAGCGGAGGGCACGTAATCCCTCATCGTAACTCCTCATAAAATAAAGATCAAACTTCGAACTGGTAAGTTCTCATTTAATCTTACTATTTTACTTCGGAGTCACGTGAGTGACTACGTGAAGATTTCAAAGCTCTGTGATTTCATGCCCTGGAAAACTCAATGCTCACACACCGCTATGCTGGGATAAGAGGATGAACGTAATTCAGACATAACACTGGCTGAAAAACAAAAATAGGTATTCATTCATACCAAACACAAAAATACATATCCCATGACGGGTAAATTATTTGGCAGTGCTCAAAATTCTCCCTGCATAAGAGTCAGTGGAGGCCACGGGTTTATTATAAAAGCGATGAAACGTCCTCTCATTACTCCAACCCGCTGTGGCCAGGATGTGGTCCAATGGTACCTCCATCATCCTAGCCGCCGACGTGGATGCCGCCCTGGTGGAGTGAGACTTAAATATATTAATGTCTTCCCCGCCGCATCCAGAACCATCCTATCCATCTAGAAATGGTTTGCACCGTGACTTTGTGGTGAGGCTTTTTGTGGCTAATGAGCAAAGCTTTCTCCGTGCCCCTGAGATTTTTAGTGACTGAGATGTAACGTGATAATAAAGTGACAATACAAAGTCGAGTATCTGCCGGGTAAGCTAGAAACTCTAAAGTATGTCCAGACGTTCCGGGTCGATCTTGTTTTAACAGCCCCTGCACATAAAAGGTGATTTTGTCATTGGATATGGACATGGCATACAGATTTAATTTGTGCAGGGACTGGACCCGTTGTCCCATGACGAGTGCCATGATCATTACCACCTTGTAGGTAAGTTTGTCCAGGGTAAGTCCTGAGTTAGGTGTGCATCCTCGCAGCATAGTTAACACTATGCTGATATCCCATGTGTGGTTGTATCTGGGCCTGGGGGGATTGGAATTGAATATTCCTCTCATAAGTTTTGATACTAATGGATGTGATCCAATGCGCAATTGGTCACTCCCCTTGCCCAGGTAGGTCGATAGGGCACTCCTGGCACAGTTAATGGTACTATAGCTCAGTCCTTTGTCATGGTGAAGGGTAGCCAAGAATTCCAGAACTTCTGTGATGGTGGCTGATTCGTAGGTAGTGTTGGTTGCAGAGCAGAATTTTTCCCACTTCCTGATGTAGGTCAGGTACTGCTTACGGGTGGACTCCCTGCACGATGCTGAGATGGTATCTATGGTTCTGCTGGCGAGTCCGTACCCCAAAAGTGGCCGTCTTCTGTACCATTGGGAACCATGGTTGGGTAGGCCAGTCGGGCACAACCAAAAATACCCGATGCGGACTCTTGTCTGATTTTCTGCAAGACCCGACTGGTGAGGCAGAAGGGGGGAAATGCATAACAGAACAAATCCCCCCCCCCCCCCCCCCAGTGTAGCGTGAAAGCGTCCATTGCTACTGCCCCTGGGTCTGGTTCCCAAGCAACATATGTTGGCAGTTGGTGATTTAATCTGGACGCAAAAAGGTCGATATCTGGTGTCCCATAACGTTCTACAATATCTGTGAACACTTTTCGATCCAACATCCATTCTATGTTGTCGTTAAATTTGCGTGACCTGGTGTCTGCCACTGTATTTAGTTTACCTGGGAGGTAAGTGGCTGAAATCCAAATTTCTCTTTGCAGACACCAGTGCCAGATATTGTTAGCCAATTCATCACACGATATCGACTTTATTCCACCCATGTGGTTAATGTAAGCCACCACCGTGGTATTGTCAATTTGTAATTTAACATGTATATTGTGCATGTTAGAGCAGTATGCCCGAAGGCCATGAAATGCTCCCAGTATTTCTGAATGGTTAATCCCCAGTGAGTTGAATTGGGTTAGTTCTAGTGCATTCCATCTACCTCCACAACTAGTGGTGGTATTAGTTGCTCCCCAACCTTGGGCACTGGCATCAGTTTGTAAGAGGACCGAGGGATTGATGATAATGATGGGTTTTGAACAATTTTGAGCATTCTCCATCCACCAATTTAATTCGGTTTTTGCCTTTTCTGGCAATTTCATAGGCCTGTCGAAATGGCCTGCATGTCTTTTAAGAGCTATAATTTTAGCTCTTTGTAGGTTTTGATAATATAATGGTCCGAATTCTGCTGCTGGAAAGGCAGCTACTATCTCCCAATTACCCTGGCCACCTGCCGAATGGACGGATCTCTGATGCCAGTAAGGCTCCTGCAAGCCTCTATCAAGTCCACCACCTTGATCGGTGGTAAGGCGATAGACATTTGCACCGAGTCAATGGTGAACCCCAAGTAATCCATGGTAGTAGAGGGTTCCAACTTTGATTTATCTGGATGTATGATGAACCCCAGCTTTTGAAAGAGATGTTTTGTGGCTAGAACTGCCAATGTAGCCGTTCCCAGATTCTCCCCGACAATGAGGATATCATCAAGGTAGGCCATAACAGTATGATTTTGTGTCCTTAAATAGGCCAAAGCTGGTTTCAATAATTTGGTGAACAGCCTGGGTGCTGATGATAACCCCTCTCAATTACCCCTTTGCTAATTAGTCTTAATAGTTCAGCATGGCCCGCCGTTCTTTCTTTTTGTGAAAGTATAAACGTTCGGCTAGGCGAATGCTGGACCGGGGTAGGGAGTTCATAAATGAATTAATTTTATAGCCCTGAATACTTCCGAGTATGTAAGGATCAGAGGTAAAAGTGCGCCATACTTCATAAAACAAGTGCAATCGGCCTCCCCCATAAGATGAATTTAGACAAATGATGTTCCTGGGGGAGGCAGACCCACCTACCTCCAAGGTATTGCTGGTGTTGCGGTCCAATACCATCGTTATTTCTTCTGTTGAGTTGCTGCGTTGTAGGGGTGGCGCCATGGCCTAAAAAAGAAGGCCAGGCTGGGCCATGGCCTAAAAAAGGCTGTTGTGTAGGTGGGCCGGCCTTTGAGCTTTCACCACCGGACGATCTGTTGTGATATCGCTGTCCGGTGGGTGTGTAGGGGTGCTGTCGCTGTTGGTAGTGCGGTTTGGAGGTACTGGTACCTTTCCCAGGCCTATGGCCTTGGCCTCTTCGTCCAGGTCTGTCACCTGTTTGGGGAGGTTATCTCCGCACAGCAGATAGGTGGTTGAGCGTTACCTGGTTTGCATAACCCCGCAATATGGGGTTGAGTGCCGGTTTGATAATGCTCTTCCTGTAGTTTTTATCTCAAAACTGTGTGTTACACAGTAAGGCCAGAGCATCCTGTAATACTACCGGTAGCTCTATACCCACCGCAGTTCTGGCCACTGCCATAATTCCGGCGGTCAAAAACTTCAGGATCCTCTGAAGTTTGACTTCTTGCCCTCCAATCGTAGGGCTCATGTTCCCCCAAATAGGGTTATTCACCGTGGGAACAATCAGCGAGTTACAATTTTCAGGAGCAAGATACTTATCAGCTGTAGCATTGATGGCTTGCTCCTGAAGCTGGTTTGTAGTCATATAATTGATACTAGCTGCCAGCTTTGGGTGGATAGGTAGACCTTTTTGAGAAGGAACTGCATGTTTGCTTACCATATCCAGTAACTCTTCTTGCACCCCTGACACTGTTGGTTGTTCAGCCAACTCCCCCTCTTCAGGGTCAGCCCAGTTCTGACCCCCAATGCTCCCCTGCGAAGAGGGTGAGACATTAGGCAGTCCATAATAGGATCCTGCCGTGGGCCTGCGAAGAGGCCCACCGTGACCCTGCCCCTGCAAAAGCAGGTCACGCTGGAGCAATTGCTCCACCATCCGCTCCATGCGGGCAAGACGACCTCCGTCGCTAACAGCGAACGGGGTGTCCTCGGGACTGGACCCAGCTGAGTCGGCAGTCCCGTCCGGCTTCCGGGTGGATTTACCGCCTGTCCGTGGCGAACCAGCGGCCCTCCCGGGCGGGAAGTCGGGAGCTGCAGGTAGCACCTGCAGCTCAGGAGAAGCGGCGCGCTGCTGGCTGCTCTCCATAGCAGCAGCTCTTGCCGCTGCTTTCCCGATTCGCCGCGCTCACCACTCCGGTGAGTCTTACCATTCGTTAGTTTTGAAAAACTTACGCTGGAGGAGCCCCGCTCCTCCCGACTGTCGCTTCCGCATGCGAACGACGATATGTCGCGCATGCGTGCTGGCGGGGTCTTCACGTAGTCACTCACGTGACTCCGAAGTAAAATAACCCATTATCTGTTATTTGCACTTTATCAGTTTATTTATTCATGTGTGCATATATTTATATAATGGTATATGGACACACTGATGTGTTTTTGTAGTCAATGCCTACTATGTTCTGTTGTGCTGAAGCAAAGCAAGAATTCCATTGTCCTATCAGGAACACATGACAATAAACTCACTTGAACTTGAACATAAATAATCAGATGAAGTGCAATGGGCTGTTATAGTTCAGAGTCTGTTTGACACACGCAATTATACTTTTGATTACAAAACAGTCCAGTAGAGTATTACGTATCCCAGGTCAGAAAGTGTATATAAACAGTCTACTGATTCTGTAAGCAAGAGGTGCCATTTCCAAAGTCCACACTCTAGTCATGGAGTGATAGATACAGTGTGGAAACAGGCCCTTCAGCGCAACTTGCCCACACCGGCCAATATGTCCCATCTACATTATTCCCACATGCCTGCATGTGTCCCATATCCCTCGAAACCTATCCTATCCATGTACCTGTCAAATGTTTCCTAAACGTTGCGACAGTGCCTCCATCATCTACCTTCTCCGGCAGCTCGCTCCATACACCCACCACCCCTTTGCATGAAAACGTTACCTGCTCCGATTCCTATTAAATCTTCCCCCCCTCACCTTAAACCTATTAGACAATAGATAATGGGTGCAGGAGTAGGCCATTCACTGTGATCATGGCTGTTCATCCACAATCAGTACCCCGTTCCTGCCTTCTCCCCATATCCCCTGACTCCGCTATCTTTAAGAGATCCATCTAACTCTCTCTTGAAAGCCTCCAGATAATTGATTCCAGGTGCCTTCTGAGGCAGAGAATTCCACAGACTCACAATTCTCTGTGAGAAAAAATATGTTTCCCCATCTCTGTTCTAAATGGCTGACCCCTTATTCTTATACTGTGGACCCTGGTTCTGGACTCCCCCAACATCGGGAACATTGTGCTTACTGACGAGTCCCCCCCCACCTCGCCTGTCACAAGGCTGAAGATTCACGCTTATAGACCACAGGTGCAGGACTAAGCCATTCGGTGCTGTTACAAAGGGCCGAATGGCCTACTGCACCTATTGTCTATTGTCTGTAACCTAGTAACCTGGGACGGAGAAATCATGGGGCACCCCGGTTAGCATGGATGAGTTGGCCGAAGGGCCTGTTTGCCTGTGGTATGACAAACCAGATGCGACTATCCCCGGATGCGGAACCTTGGACGGCATGGAGGAGTTAGGCCGAAGGGCCTGTTTCCATGAAAGGGAAGGATCACATCTCGAGAGCCTCAGGGATAAATCCTGCTCTCTCTCCGCAACACGAGTCCCCTTTACCCCCAGCATCGTGGAATGATTTAGTCGCCCCCAGCACTACCCCCTCCGTACTCCCCCCCCCCCCCCCACAGCAAAAACCTTACCCAGTTCCTTACTCAGCGCCTCTGAAAAAGATAGAAAGTAAAATTAATCATGGCAGACAGCATCTGCGGAGAGCATGCATAGGTGACGTTTCAGAGTGCTGGAGTAACTTAGCGGGTCGGGCAGCATCGGTGGAGAACATGGATAGGTGACGTTTCACAGAGTGCTGGAGTAACTCAGCGGGTCAGGCAGCATCTGTGGAGAACATGGATAGGTGACGTTTCACAGTGTGCTGGAGTAACTCAGCGGGTCAGGCAGCATCTGTGGAGAACATGGATAGGTGACGTTTCACAGAGCCTCCTGCCGCCCCGTTCGCCTCACCCCCACCCCCTCAACCTCCCCTCAACCACCCCTCCCCCCTCAACCTCCCCTCCTCCCCTCAACCACTCATCCCCGCTCAACCACCTCTTCCCCTTAACCACC
>CAUPSL010000288.1:0-59825 GCA_963514005.1 Raja brachyura
TCGGGCCTATGTGAGTGTGTCTGTGTGGGCCGGGCCTGGTGTGAGGGGCGGTGTTTCTCTGTATGTGTGTGTGTGGGGCGGGGAGACGGGGTGAGAGGTTGAGTGTGGGTCGGGCCTGTGTGTGTGTGTGTGTGTGGGGGGCTGGGCCTGTGTTTGTGGGCTGGGCCTGTGTGTGGGACGGGGTGAGAGGTTGAGTGTGGGTCGGGCCTGTGTGTGTGTGTGTGTGTGTGTGTGTGTGGGGGCTGGGCCTGTGTTTGTGGGCTGGGCCTGTGTGTGTGTGTGTGTGTGGGGGCTGGGCCTGTGTTTGTGGGCTGGGCCTGTGTTTGTGTGTGTGTGTGTGGGGGCTGGGCCTGTGTTTGTGGGCTGGGCCTGTGTGTGGGACGGGGTGAGAGGTTGAGTGTGGGCTGGGCCTGTGTGTGTGTGTGTGTTTGTGGGCTGGGCCTGTGTGTGTGTGTGGGGGCTGGGCCTGTGTTTGTGGGCTGGGCCTGTGTGTGGGACGGGGTGAGAGGTTGAGTGTGGGCTGGGCCTGTGTGTGTGTGGGGCCTGTGAGCAAAGATCTTTGCCCGTGAGTGTGCGGGCCGGGCCGGGCCGGGCCTGTGTGTCTCTGTGTGAGGGAGCGAGGCCGAGCTGAGCCGGGGCGGGCGGCCATGGCGGAGTTGCTGCTCCGCTGCATCATCGGCCCGCGGCTGCGGCGCGTCCACCGGCGGCCCCGACATCACGGAGACTCCGCCGCTGCTGATGGTGCTGTAGGCCCGGTGAGTGGGAGAGAGGGAGAGAGGGGGAGAGGGGGGAGGGGGGAGAGGGGGAGAGGGAAGGAGGAGGGAGAGAGGGAGGGAGAGAGGGGAGGAGGAGGGAAGGAGGAGGGAGGGAGAGAGGGAAGGAGGAGGGAGAGAGGGGAGGAGGAGGGAGAGAGGGAGGGAGAGAGGGGAGGAGGAGGAGAGAGGGAAGGAGGAGAGAGGGAAGGAGGAGGGAGAGAGAGGAGGAGGAGGGAGAGAGGGGAGGAGGAGGGAGAGAGAGAGGGGGAAGGAGGAGAGAGAGGGGATGAGGGAGAGAGATGGAGAGAGGAGGGAGAGAGGGGAGGAGGAGGGAGAGAGGGGAGGGGGAGGGAGAGAGGGAAGGAGGAGGGAGGGAGAGGGGAGGAGGGAGAGAGAGAGGGGAGGAGGAGAGAGAGGGAAGGAGGAGGGAGAGAGGGAAGGAGGAGGGAGTGAGAGAGGGAAGGAGGAGGGAGAGAGGGGAGGAGGAGGGAGAGAGAGAGGGGAGGAGGAGGGAAGGAGGAGGGAGAGAGGGAAGGAGGAGGGAGAGAGGGGAGGAGGAGGGAGAGAGGGGAGGAGGAGGGAGAGAGAGAGGGGAGGAGGAGGGAGAGAGAGAGGGGAGGAGGAGGGAGAGAGGGGGAAGGAGGAGAGAGAGGGGAGGAGGGAGAGAGATGGAGAGAGGAGGGAGAGAGGGGATGAGGAGGAGGGAGAGATGGGAGGAGGAGGGAAGGAGGAGGGAGGGAGAGAGGGAAGGAGGAGGGAGAGAGGGGAGGAGGAGGGAGAGAGAGGGGAGGAGGAGGGAGTGAGAGAGGGAAGGAAAAGGGAGAGAGGGAAGGAGGAGGGAGAGAGGAGAGGAGAGGGGAAGAGGAGGGAGGGAGAGGGAGAGAGGAGATGGTGGAGGGAGAGGAGATGGTGGAGGGAGAGAGGAGATGGTGGAGGGAGAGAGGAGATGGTGGGGGGAGAGAGGAGTGGAGGAGGTCATGGCTGGCCTGGGGTGGAGGGCACCAGATGTAAGATAGGAGGGGGAGGTAGAGGGTGAAGGGAGGAGAGGGTGAGGGAGACACTAGGGAGGGAGAGGAGAGGGGGGAGAGAGAGAGGGAGTGTGAGGTAGAGGAGAGGGAGGAAAGGGAGATGGGGGGAGAGAGGGGACATTAAGGAGTGGGGGGAGGGAGGAGACATTGAGGAATAGGGCGAGTGAGGCACTAAGGAGGGGGAGGAGAGGGAGGGAGAGGTGGAAGGAAGACATTGAGCAAGGAGGGAGAGGGAGTGAGACATTGAGGGGGAGAGGTAGAGGGAGACACTAAGAAGGGAGAGGGAGAGAGAGAAAGGAGGGGAGAGGAGACATTGAGGAGGGAGAGAGTTGGGGTGATGGAGGAGAGGGAGATGGTAGGAGAGGGAGAGAGACATTGAGGGGGAGAGGGAGGGAGGGGGGATCATGGCCAGCCTGGGGAGGGTGGAGGACACAGAGTAGGGAGTGAGGAGGAAGAGGTAGATAGGGGGAAAGAGGAGACATTGAGGAAGGAGAGGTAGAGGAGAGGGGGAGGGAGTGAGGAGACATTGAGGGAGAGGTGGATGGAGAGAGACATTGGGAAGGAGGGAGAGAGGAGGGGAGAGGGACATTGAGGAGGGACAGGAGGGTGAGGGAGAGAGTTGAGAGGAGAGTAGGAAAGGAGAGAGGGGACATTGATGGGGAAGGGGGGAGGTAGAGGGAGACACTAAGGAGGGAGGGAGAGGAGAGGGGAAGAGAGAGGGGGTGTGATGAGACATTGAGGAAGGAGGGAGAGGTGAGGTAGAGAGACATTGAGGTGGAGGTGGGAGAGAGAGATAGAGAGGAGAGGGTGAGGGAGTCTAGTGGAGGCCACAGGACGAGGAGGGAGGATGGAGAGAAGAGGGGTGAGGAGACATTGAGAGAGAGAGAAATTGGGAAGGAGGGAGGGGTGGAGGGAGGGAGACACTAAGGAGGGTGGGAGGCAGAGGAGAAGGAGTGTGAGGGACAGGAGAGGGAGGGACATTGAGCAGGGATGAAGGAGAGGGAGAGAGTTCAGAGGAGAGGTGGAAGGGAGAGAGGGGGCATTGAGTGAGAGGGGGAGAGGTGAGGCAGACTAAGAAGCGGGGTAGAGGAGGAAGAAAAATGGAGTGTGAGGGAGAGAGAGGAGGGAAGAGAGGGACATTGAGGAAGGAGGGTGAAGGGGGGAGAGGGGGAGAGTTGAGAGGAGAGGTGGAAGGGAGACATTGAGGAAGAGGAGGTGGAGGTGGGAGGGTGGGGGGGGGGGGGAAGAGGAGAGGAGAGCAGATATGGACATTGAGTAGGGGGGAGTCTCCAGGGGAGGCCACAGAGCAACTGAGGAGGGAGAGGGTGGTGAGAGAGATGGGAGAGAGGAGGCGGGAGGAGGCAGGGAGGCCACAGACTGGGGAGAGGGGAGACATTGAGGGAGGGAGAGAGGAGACTGAGGAGGGAGAGGGAGAGAGGAGGAGGAGACATTGAGGAAGGAGGGAGAGGAGAGGGAGGGAGGTGGAAGGGAGACATTGAGGAGGAGGAGGGAGGGGGAGAGGGGGAGAGGGTGAGGAGACATTGAGGAAGGAGGGAGAGGGAGTGTGGAGAAGGTGAAGGGGAGAGAGGGGAGGACGGAGGAGGGAAGTCTGCAGGGGAGGCCACAGAGGAACTGATGAGGGAGAGAGATGGGAGAGGGAGTGTGGAGAGGGTGAAGGGGGGAGAGAGGAGAGGAGGGAGGAGGTGCGGGAAGTCTGCAAGGGAGGCCACAGAGGAACTGAGGAGGGCGAGAGGGTGAGAGAGATGGGAGAGGGAGTGAGGGAGAGGGGGGAGAGGAGAGAAGGACATTGAGGAGGCGGGGAAGTTGGCAGTGGACGCCTCACAGACATTGAGAAGAGGGAGGGGAGGGAGATGGGAGAGGAAGAGGTGAGAATGAGGAGGGAGGCTGCAGAGTGAGGAGGGAAGGGGGAAGAGGAGAGGTAAACATTGAGGAGGGAGTGTGAGGGAGAGAAGAGGGGGGGATATTGTGGAGGGGGAGTCTGCAGTGGCCACACATACACTGAGGAGGGATAAAGAGGGGGAATGGACACATTGAGGAGGGAGAAGGGAGAGGGGAGGTGCGGGGGAGTGGGGAGAGGAGAGAGGAGAGAAGGCCATTGAGGAGGTGAGGAAGTTGGCAGTGGAGGCCTCACAGATATTGAGGAGGGAGTGAGAGGGAGAGGGGAGGGGAAGGAAGAGGTGAGGGGGAGAGGAGAGAGGAGGGGAGAGAGAAAGAGAGGGTGGAAGGTGAGGGAGAGGGGGAAGGGAGACATTGAGGAAGAGGAGGGAGTGGAGGGGGGAGTCTGCAATGGAGGCCGCAGAGACAGTGAGGAGAGGGATAGAGACACACACACACACATTGGGGGGTGGGGGGTGTTGATGGGCTGTTCTGCACTGACAGAGAAGGCAAGGGAGGGGGGACAGAGAGATATTGAGGAGGAGGGAGGGAGGGAGGGAGAGATATATTGAGGGAGAGGGAACTCTTTGAATCATTTCCCCCTGGAAGGCGACTCCAGACTGTCAAAGCTGCCACCGCTTTTTTTCCACGAGCAGTAGCTCTACTCAATAGCCAAAAATCTGTAGCCTCCTTTTGCTCCGGTATTCTATCTGATTCACATGTTTAATTGATAATGTTTTATTATTAATGTTTGATGTTTTGTGTGTCATTCCTAACTGTCACTGTATGTCATGTTGTCACTTGCGGGTGGAGCACCAAGGCAAATTCCTTGTATGTGAACACTTGGCCAATGAACTTATTCATTTGTTCAATGGAGGCCACAGAGACATTGAGAGAGGGGGGGGGGAGAGGAGGAGAGGGGGAGGAGAGACATTGAGGGGGGAGGGGGGGAGGTGTTAATGAGCTGTTGTGCACCGGCAGAGGAGGTATGGTACTAGTAAAAGCTCCAGGAGCTGGTCCAGTGAAGGAGGGGGAGAGGGAGAGGGAGAGGGAGGGGAGAGGGAGAGGGAGAGGGAGAGGGAGAGGGAGAGGGAGAGGGAGGGGGAGAGGGAGGGGAGGGGGGAGTATACAATGGAGGGGGAGGGGGAGGCACATTGAGAGAAGGTGGAGATTTGGCCTTATGTTGGCCTTTAGAACAAGATGAGTTGAGTATAGGAGCAAGGAGGTCCTTCTGCAGTTGTACAGAGCCCTAGTGAGACTACACCTTGAGTATTGTGTGCAGTTTTGGTCCCCTAATTTGTGGAAGGACATTCTTGTTATCGAGGGCGTGCAGCGTAGTTTCACCAGGTTAATTCGCGGGATGGCGGGAATGTCATATGCTGGATGAGAGCGGATCTTATTGAAACATATAAGATTGTTATGGGTTTGGACACGCTAGAGGCAGGAAACATGTTCCCGATGTTGGGGGAGTCCAGAACCAGGGACCACACAGATTAAGAATAAGGGGTAAGCCATTTTGAACGGAGACGAGGGAACACTTTTTCTTACAGAAAGTTGTACAGGGCCACAGTGAGACCACACGTGGAGTATTGTGTGCAGTTTAGGTCGCCTAATTTGAGTAACGGGTCTGTGGAATTCTCTGCCTCAGAGGGCGGTTCTCTGGATGCTTTCAAGAGAGAGCTAGATAGAGATCTTAAAGATAGCGGAGTCAGGGGATATGGGGAGAAGGCAGGAACGGGCTACTGATTGGGGATGATCAGACATGATCACGGTGAATGGCAGTGCTGGCTCAAAGGGCTGAATAGCCTACTCCTGCACCTGTTGCCTATTAACCATATAACAATTACAGCACGGAAACAGGCCTTCTCGGCCCTTCCAGTTCGTGACGACCATTTATTTTCCCCAGTCCCATCTACCTGCACTCAGACCATACCCCTCCATTCCCTTCCCGTCCATATGCCTATCCACTTTACTTTTAAATGTTAAAATCGATCCTGCCTCCACCACTTCTGCAGGAAGATCATTCCACACAGCCACCACTCTCTGAGTAAAGAAGTTCCCCCTCATGTTACCCCTAAACCTCTGCCCCTTATTGAGAGAGACGAGGAGGAAGGGGTGAGAGATATTCAAGTGGGAGGGGGCATGGGGGAGAGAAGAGGGGTGTGGAGGGGGAGAGAGAGAGACGCACACACATTCAGGGGGAGAGGAGGGAGGGAGGGACATTGAGGTGAGGCGCAAGTCTGTAATGTGAGGGCAACAGACATTGAGGTGGGTGCGAGAGAGAGCCATTGAGGAGAGAGAGAGACAGATCAGTCAGAGAATTTTTAAGAAAGTTTAAGACTAAGGAGTAAGCCATTTAGAAACACAGAACATAGAAAAATAGGTGCAGGAGTAGGCCATTCGGCCCTTCGAGCCTGCACCGCCATTCAATGTGATCATGGCTGATCATCCAACTCAGTATCCCGTACCTGCCTTCTCTCCATACCCCCTGATCCCATTAGCCACAAGTGCCACATCTAACGCCCTCTTAAATATAGCCAATGAACTGGCCTCAACTACCTCCATTTAGAATGGAGACGAGGAAACACTTTTCCTCACAGAGAGTTGTGAGTCTGTGGAATTCTCTGCCTCAGAGGGCGGTGGAGGCCGGTTCTCTGGATACTTTCAAGAGAGAGCTAGATAGGGCTCTTAAAGATAGCGGGGTCGAGGGATATGGGGAGAAGGCAGGAAGGGGGTACTGATTGGGGATGATCAGCCATGATCACATTGAATGGTGGTGCTGGCTCGAAGGGCCGAATGGTCTACTCCTGCACCTATTGTCTATTGAGAGAGAGGGACAGGTTAGTCACAGAGAGAGATGTATACAAAGGAGGTCAAGAGAGATATTGAAGGGTTTATAAAGAGGAGAAGGAGGGAGATAGAAAGGATAATAATAAATATAATAAATTTATTAATAGAGCACATTTAAAAACAACTTGCGTTAACCAAAGTGCTTCACATCAGTGCAGGTACTAATGTGCTACATACAATGGTAGACAGACCGAACAATACATACATAAACTGTTTATAGCGCCCCCTCAGAGGGGCTCAAAAACGCTTGTGAGTAGAAATAGGTTTTAAGCCTCGATTTAAAGGAGTCGATGGAGGGGGCAGTTCTGATGAAGAGAGGGATGCTGTTCCACAGTCCAGGTCCTGCATCCACAAAAGCGCGTTCGCCCCTGAGCTTAAACCTGGACCGCGGGATAGTCAGTAGCCCCAAGTCGGACGATCTGAGCGATGTGGTGGTGGTGGTGGGGGGGGGGGGGGGGGAAAGCCCGTTAAGGGCTTTGTAAACAAATAATAGGAGCTTGAAGTTGATTCTGTACCGTACTGGGAGCCAGTTGAGAGGCCAGGATCGGGATGATGATGTGGTCCCTTTTACGGGTACCCGTCGGAAGTCTCGCTGCGACGTTTTGGACCAAATTGCAGCGAGACTTCTGGGCCTACTCGAATGGCCTACCCCTGCACCTGTTGTCTATTGTCTATTGACCCAGCACCACCATTTGATTAGATCACGGTTATATCCAAGTTCTCATATAACCTCTCGTCATAAGGTCATAAGTGATCGGAGTGGCCTCCTCCCCATAACCTCTGACACCCGTACTAATCAAGAATCTATCTATCTCTGCCTTAAAAATATCCACTGACTTGTGGCCTCCACCGCCTTCTGTGGCAAAGAATTCCACAGATTCACCACCCTCTGAATAAATATTTTCTCATCTCCTTCCTAAAGGAACGCCCTTTAATTCTGAGTCTGTGACCTCTAGTCCTAGACTCTCCCATCCTCTCCACATCCACTCTATCCAGGCCTTTCACTATTCTGTATGCTTCAATGAGGTCTCTTCTCCCCCCCCCCCCCCCCCCCCCGCTCATTTTTCTAAACTCCAGCGAGTGCTGGCCCAGTGCCGACACTGGGTACCCTATGCTGGGTAAAAGATGCTGTGCATTTACTCGTTCTATTACCCTCATGATCTCATAAACCTCTATAAGATCTCCCCTCGTCCTCTGGCGCTGCAAGGTATAAAGTTCCATCCTGCTAATGGTTTGGACACGCTAGAGGCAGGAAAGGGTACTCAAAATGCTGGAGAAACTCAGCGGGTGCAGCAACATCTATGGAACGAAGGAGATGGGTAACGTTTCGCCTAGAGGCAGGAAACATGTTCCCAATGTTGGAGGAGTCCAGAACCAGGGGCCACACAGTTTAAGAATAAGCAGTAAGCTATTTAGAATGGAGACGAGGAAAATGGAGCCATGATCACATTGAATGGCGGTGCTGGCTCGAAGGGCCGAATAGCCTACACCCGCGTCTATTGTCTACTGCCTATTGCTCAGCCTTCAGTTCAGTCCCTCAAGTCCTGGCAACATCCTCGTAAAATCTTCTCTGCACCCTTGAAGGTAGACAAAAATGCTGAAGGAACTCAGTGGATAGAAGGAATAGGTGACGTTTTGGGGTCGAGACCTTCAGACCGAAGACGGGTCTCCTCTTCAGACTTGATCAGTCTGATTCAATAGACAATGGGTGCAGGAGGAGGCCATTCGGCCCATCGAGCCAGCGCCCCCATTCAATGTGAACATGGCTGATCATCCCCAATCAGTACCCCGTTCCTGCCTTCTCCCCATATCCCCTGACTCCGCTATTTTTAAGAGTCCTATCCAGCTCTCTCTTGAAAGCATCCAGAGATCCAGCCTCCACCGCCCTCTGAGGTAGAGAATTCCACATACTCATTACTCTCTGTGAGAAAAAGTGCTTCCTCGTCTCCGTTCTAAATGGCTTACTCCTTATTCTTAAACAGTGTGGCCCCTGGTTCTGGACTCCCCCAACATCGGGAACATGTTCCCTGCCTCTCTTTCAAATTTTATGTCGTAGAGGGGGGTCCAGTCGCTGTTTATTTTGGCGACCTGCTACGACTATGACAGTTGCCTTAAAAATAGCCTGAGTGGGACAGGCCCTTTAAGGTGGCAAAAACGGCAGGCCTTATTCACCAGTGCGGCAGTGTGTGTTGTCCATGTCAGATTCTCTGTGATGTGGACTCCCAGTTATTTAAAAGGACATCCTTCCCGTAACCGGGTGACCAAAACTGAACCCAATACTCAAAAAATATAGCCTCGCCAACTCTAAGTGTGGCCTCGCCAATGTCTTGCACAACTGTCACGAAACGTCTCCAGTTCGAGATTCAATACTCTGACTGATGAAGGCCAGTGTGCCCAAAAGCCTTCTTGACCACCTTATCCACCTGTGAGGCCACTTTCAAGTTTAGTTTATTGGCTTCTCCCCGTAACCTCTGACGTCCCGTACTAATCAAGAATCTATCGATCTCTGCCTTAAAAAAACCATCCACTGACTTGGCCTCCACGGCCGTCTGTGGCAAAGAATCCCACAGATTCACCACCCTCCTGCCCTCGATTCTTGCAAAAACTGCAGACGCTGGTTCGCACAAAGGGGCACGGAGTGCTGGAGTAACACTGCCGGTTGGGCAGCATCTCTGGAGAACATGGGTAGGCGACCTGTAGACGTGTGCGCACATAAGGCATCACCTGTCCACGTTCTCCAGAGATGCTGAGTTCCTCCAGCACTTTGTGTTCTTTGAGAGCAAGATAGGGCTCTTAAAGATAGCGGAGTCAGGGGATATGGGGAGAAGGCAGGAACGGGATACTGATTGGGGGTGATCAGCCATGATCACATTGAATGGCTCGAATGGCCGAGTGGCCTCCTCCTGCAGCTATTGTCTGTTGATGGTAGACAAAAATGCTGGAGAAACTCAGTGGGACAGGCAGCATCTATGGAGAGAAGGAATAGGTGACGTTTCGGGTCGAGACCCTTCTTCATCCAATCTATTCCTTCTCTCCATAGCTGCTGCCTCACTTTTGTCTACCTTCAATTTTTCCAGCACCTGCGGTTCTTTCTTAAACATGGCGTTCTTTGATGTTTGACAATAGGCACAGGAGTAGGCCATTTGGCCCTTCGAGCCAGCACCGCCAATCATGTGATCATGGCTGATCATCCCCAATCAGTACCTCGTTCCTGCCTTCTCCCCATTTCCCCCGACTCCGCTATCTTTAAGAGCCCTATCTAGCTCTCTCTTGAAAGTATCCAAAGAACCGGCCTCCACCGCCCTCTGAGGCAGAGAATTCCACAAACTCACAACTCTTGTATGAAAAAAGTGTTTCCTCGTCTCCGTTCCAAACGGCTTACCCCTTATTCTTAAACTGGGTAGCCCCTGGTTCTGGACTCCCCCAACATCGGGAACATGTTCCCTGCCTCTAGCGTGTCCAAACCCTTTATAATCTTATATGTTTCAATGAGATCCCCTCTCATCCTTCTAAACTCCAGAGTGTACAAGCCCAGCTGCTCCATTCTCTCAGCGTATGCCATCCCGGGAATTAACCTGGTGAACCTATGCTGCACTCCCTCAATAGCAAGAATGTTCTTTGATGGTATCTGTGATGTTTGGACATCAAAGCTTTTCACTGTACCTTGGTACATGTGGCAATCACCAACCTTAACCTAAAGAATGTGCTGCCACCTATCCTCACTGACTGGGCTATTTACAAATGACTGGACTACAGATTATTGGGGTCTTATTGTAAAGCAATTCAAAGGCATGCGGCACGGTGGCGCAGCAGTAGAGGTGCTGCCTCACAGCGCCAGAGACCCAGGTTCCACCCTGACTACGGGTGCTGACTATGCGGAGTTTGCACGTTCTCCCCACGACCGCGCGGGTCGCTCCAGCTTCCCCGCACATCCCACAGACATTTGCACGTTTGTAGTTTATTTGGCTTCAGTGAATTGGAAATTGTCCCTGCTGTGTCGGATGCTGCTGGTGTACGGGGTGATCGCTGGTTGGCGTGGACTCTGCGGGCTGAAGGGCCTGTTTCCACGCTGTTTCTCTCAACTGAACTAAAGTTAAGGCACGGTGGCGCAGCGGTAGAATTGCTGCCGTTTCAGCGCCAGAGACCCAGGTTCAAATCTGACTGTGGGTGCTGTGTCTGTACGGAGTTTGCACGATCTCCCTGTGACTGCGTGGGATTTCTGCGGGCGCTCTGCTGTCCTCCAACATCCCAAAGACGTGCTGGTTTTTGGCTTAATCGGCTTTGGTAAAAAATATCAATTGTGTTGGGTAGTATTATGTGCAGTTTTGGTCCCCTAATTTGAGGAAGGACATTCTTGTTATTGAGGGAGTGCAGCGTAGATTCACAAGGTTAATTCCTGGGATGGCGGGACTGTCATATGATGAGATAGTGGAGCGGATGGGCTTGTATACTCTGGAGTTTAGAAGGATGAGTGGGGATCTTATTGAGACATATAAGATAATTAAGGGTTTGGACGCGCTAGAGGCAGGAAACATGTTCCCGATGTTGGGGGAGTCCAGAACCAGAACACAGTTTAAGAATAATGGGTAAGCCATTTAGAACAGAGATGAGGAAACACTTTTTCATGCAGGGAGTTGTGAGTCTGGAATTCTCTGCCTCAGAGGGCGGTGGAGGCCGGTTCTCTGGAGTGTTAAAGAAGCTGGAGAATCGAGGGTTACACAAAAAGCTGGAGAAACTCAGCGGGTGCAGCAGCGTCTAAGGAGCGAAGGAGATAGGTGACGTTTCGGGTCGAGACCCTTCTTCAGACACTGGTTCTCTGGATACTTTCAAGAGAGAGCTAGATAGTGCTCTTAAAGATAGCGGAGTCAGGGGATATGGGGAGAAGGCAGGAACGGGGTACTGATTGGGGATGATCAGCCATGATCACAGGGAATGGCGGTGCTGGCTCGAAGGGCCGAATGGCCTACTGCACCCATTGTCTATTGTTAGTGTGTGGGGATCATTGGTCGGCGCGGACTCGGTGGGCCGAAGGGCCAGTTTCCATGCTGTACCTCTAAACTAAACTAGACAATGCCCTCCTACCTAGTCCCAGAGTGGCTAAATAGCTTCGATATAATAAATTGTAAATTGTCCCTAGTGTGTGTAGGATAGTGCTAGTGTACGGGGTGATCGCTGTTTGGCGCGGACTCAGTGGGCCAAAGTGCACTCTGTAAGGCGGGAACTCTACCGCTGCGCCACCGTGACTGAAGCACGCGACGGCTATGACAGATTGGGGAAACTACAATGAATTGCTTGCCAGTAATGTGGAAAAGATGCAAGAATTACACAGCGTGCGAGGAATATGTAACCTCGTGGGGAAGTAAAAGGCGGCCGAACAAAATGATCTAGTCGTGGTTACAAAGAGAAGTTGAAGATAGTTTTCGATCACGGGGAAAAAGCCCGTAAAGGGCCTGTCCAACTTCGGTGATTTTTTTTAGGCGCCTGTACGCTCGTGAGGAGTCTCCCTCCTCAGTCGCCCCAAGAGTCGCAGCGTCTTTCTGGTCGCCGCTGGATTTTCAACATGCTGAAAATATTTCGGAGACAGTCGGTGGCAGTGGGTTTGAAGCCAATGAGAGTAGCTTGACCTCTCCTGACGTAGGTGTTGTCGTAGTTGTGGCCAGGTTAGCGTAGATTGTCGCCGGTGATGACTTGCTATTGAGGGAGTGCAGCGTAGGGTTACAAGGTTAATTCCCGGGATGGCGGGACTGTCATATGCTGAGAGAATGGAGCGGCTGGGCTTGTACACTTAGAAGGATGAGAGGGTATCTTATTGAAACATATAAGATTAAGGGTTTGGACACGCTAGAGGCAGGAAACATGTTCCCGATGTTGGGGGAGTCCAGAACCAGGGGCCACAGTTTAAGAATAAGGGGTAAGCCATTTAGAACGGAGACGAGGAAACACTTTTTCACACACAGAGTTGTGAGTCTGTGGAATTCTCTGCCTCAGAGGGCGGTGGAGGCCGATTCTCTGGATACTTTCAAGAGAGAGTTAGATAGGGCTCTTAAAGATAGTGGAGTCAGGGATATGGGGAGAAGGCAGGAACGGGGTACACATTGAATGGCGGTGCTGGCTCGAAGGGGTGAATGACCTACTCCTGCACCTATTGTCTATTGACCGGGTTTTTTGCTGTTAACGTAAATGATTCTATTTCAAATTTCATGTCGACGGGGGGGGTCCAGTCGCCGTTTTTTCGGCGACCTGCTACGACTATGACATGCGCCGCAGTCGCCTAAAAATAGCCTGAGTGGACAGGCCCATTAAGGCCGTAAAAATACCAGGCCTGATGACTGGGGGATTTCTAGACTTTGGCAAAGAAGAACCGAAGTATTGATAAGGAAAGGGAGAGTGGTGTACGAGAATAGACCAGTGAGAAATGTAAAAATAGATTGTGTTCACGTTGAAAGTGAAAGATTGGTGAAGACATATCTATACAAAGTCTGTAACACAGGGCAGGAATCCAGCGTCTGGGCAGGGACTGTGGCCATGGGCGTGGCGGTAGAGTTGCTGCTTCACAGCGCCAGAGACCCGGGGTCCATCCCGACTACGGGTGCTGTCTGTACGGAGTTTGCACGTTCTCCCCGTGACCCGCGTGGGGTTTCTCCAAGATCTTCGGTTTCCTCCCACACTCCAAAGACGTGCAGGTTAATTGGCTTTGGTAAAATAGTAAATTGTCCCTAGTGTGTGTAGGAAAGAGATCCTTGCTATTGAGGCAGTGCAACGTAGGTTCACCAGGTTCATCCCCGGGATGGCGGGACTGTCATATGAGGAAAGATTGGGGCTTGTATTCACTGGAATTTAGAAGGATGAGAGGGGATCTTATATAAAATTTATAAAAAGGACTGGACATGCTTGATGCAGGAAAAATGTTCCCAATGTTAGGGGAGTGCGGAACCAGGGGCCACAGATTAAGAATAAAGAGGAGCCCATTTAAAACTGAGATGACAAAAAACTTTTTCACCCAGAAAGTTGTGAATTTGTGGAATTCCCTGCCCCAGGCCAATTCACTGGATGAATTTAAAAGAGATTTTAAAAAAAGATAGAGCTCTCGGGGCTAGCTAGCGACTGGGCTTGTATACTCTGGAATTTAGAAAGATGAGAGGGGATCTTATTGAAGCATACAAGATTATTAAGGGATTGGACACAGTAGAGGCAGAAAACATGTTCCCGATGTTGGAGTCCAGAACCAGGGGCCACAGTTTAAGAATAAGGGGTAGGCCATTTAGAACGGAGATGAGGAAATACCTTTTCACACGGAGAGTTGTGAGTCTGTGGAATTCTCTGCCTCAGAAGGCAGTGGAAGCCGATTCTCTGTATGCTTTCAAGAGAGTTAGATAGAGCTCTTAAAGATAAAGGAGTGAAGAGGATTTATAATGTGCAGTATAATGTGGATAAATGTGAGGTTATCCACTTTGGTAGCAAAAACATGAGGGTAGACTATTATCTGAATGGTGGCAGATTAGGAAAAGGGGAACAACCCCTTAGCAACGTGACCTGGGTGTCATGGTGCACCAGTCATTGAAAGTAGGCATGCAGGTGCAGCAGGCAGTGAAGAAAGCAAATGGTATGTTAGCATTCATAGCGAAAGGATTTGAGTATAGGAGCAGGGCAGGCACGTGCCGTGAGTAATTACTCAGGGTAGGCACTCAGTCCGCTTTAAAAAAAATGTAAACCACGCATGCGCAGATTGTTCTCTCCGTTAAATAAATAAATAAATAAAAACAGTGACATTTCAATTTGCCCAAGGCTTCCTAGTCCTAGACCAATTGGGGGAACAGTTCCTTTCACAGCGTGTGGAGAGTCTGTGCCAGGGGTAAAGTTGTGGGGAGGGCACGAGTGTTGAGAAGGAGGGTGTTGGGGATACTGCCAGTAACTCACTCACCGCTGCCACAGCTCTCTGGGCGTGAAGCCACGCACTGTAGCTGGGGATAGAAGCAGCTCGGGGAGCTGCGAGCGGCCACCGGAACCCGACAGCAGAACTGTCCGCCACTTCAGCGCGTTCTGCCGGCCCGCTCACCTTTGGCAGTGCTCTCTGTCGGAACACCCGTCACCTGCTGTTCGCCGACTTCGCTCATGTCAGCGGCTTCCTGCAAATCCTTAAATTCCAACAGCCGAGTAACCTCAATCGCGCTGTCGGAATTTGAGGACATGAGTGAGGCCAGCGAGCGGCAGGAGAGAGGTTTTTAGACGGAGAGCTGCCAGAGGTGAGCGGGGACCGGCAGAAGGAGCTAAGGTGGCGGCTGGTTCCGCTGTCCGGCCCGGCGGCCGCTCAGCCACCCGAGCTACTTCTCTCTCTACCCCCTCCACCGGCCTTAATGCAGTGTCATTGCACGCCTCCGTGCAAGGAGCGTCGCAAGTGGCATTATCCCAATCCCCTCATTCATAACATTCGTGCCCTCCCCGCAACTTTACCCCGGGCCAGACTCCCCAAACGCTGTGAAAAGAGCTCTCCCCCCACCCCCCAACATAAACACAAAATGTACTTACCACATTATTGGTACACAAACTCCATTCTTCTCTCTTTGTTACCTAAGATACACTTAAAATATTGACAAACCATATTTGAAAACCCCACCAAGAAACTAGCGCTGCGCATGCGCAGTAGACTGATGTGCATGCGCAGTGCTGCAAAGGCAGAATTTCTGCTGCCTTCAGCCCCGCTTGAAAGTGACGGCTTCAGGCAGCGCTGACGGCACGTGGGCTGCACAGACCTTCCCGTGTTACAAGCGCTGCGGATGAAAGGCACGGAGAATTATGCCTACCTAAGAGATCGATCTCTTACATAGGCATAATTCTTCCATGCCTTTATTATTTATATTTAGTTATTACTATGTTATAATTTTAGTCAGGGTAGGCAGTGCCTACCTTGCCTACCCTGACGGCACGTGCCTGGAGCAGGGAGGTTCTACTGCAGTTGTACAGGGTTTTGGTGAGGCCACACCTGGAGTATTGCGTACAGTTTTGGTCTCCAAATCTGAGGAAAGACATCCTTGCCGTAGAGGGGGTACAGAGAAGATTCACCAGACTGATTCCTGGGATGTCAGGACTTTCATATGAGGAAAGATTGGATAGACTCGCCTTGTACTCGCTGGAATTTAGAAGATTGAGGGGGGATCTTATAGAAACTTACAAAATTCTTAAGGGGTTGGACAAGCTAGATGCTGGAAGATTGTTCCCGATGTTGGGGGAGTCCAGAACAAGGGGTCACAGCCTAAGGATAAGGGGGAATTCCTTTAGGACCGAGATGAGGAAAACATTCTTTACACAGAGAGTGGTGAGTCTCTGGAATTCCCTGCCACAGAAGGTAGTTGAGGCCAGTTCATTGGCTATATTTAAGAGGGCGTTAGATGTGGCACTTGTGGCTAAAGGGATCAGGGGGTATGGAGAGAAGGCAGGTATGGGATACTGAGTTGGATGATCAGCCATGATCACATTGAATGGCGGTGCAGGCTTGAAGGGCCGAATGGCCTACTCCTGCACCTATTTTTCTATGTTTCTATGTTTCTATTTGGGGAGAAGGCAGGAACGGGGTACTGATTGTGGATGATCAGCCATGATCACATTGAATGGCGGTGCTGGCTCGAAGGGCCTAATGGCCTACTCCTGCACCTCTTTTCTATGTTTCTTTGTGTGCAGGGTAGTGTTAGTGTGCGGGGAGCGCTGGTTAGCGCGGTTTCGGTGGGCCGAAGGGCCTGTTTCCGCACTGTATTTCTAAACTAAACAAAAGTAGACTAAACCAAACGAGTTTTGACCCTCTCCTCTGCTCATCAGTTAATGGAACGTTATCATGGGAGGTACAGCAAGCAGTGAAGAAAGCGAATGGCATGTTGGCCTTTATAACAAGAGGAGTTGAGTAGAGGAGCAAAGAGGTCCTTCTGCAGTTGTACAGAGCCCTAATTAGACCACACCTGGAGTATTGTGTGCAGTTTTGGTCCCCTAATTTGAGGAAGGACATTCATGCTATTGAGGGAACGCATCGTAGATTTCCAAGGTTAATTCCCGGGATGGCGGGACTTTTATATCTGTGTATATGTCTGTGTTTTGAAATCCGTTGTTTAACCTGCAGGGATTCTACTATCAGCCAAGGATCCTGGAGAAACATTCGGACAGCATCCTCGGATGGGTAAGCATTCCTTCCTTTTTTGACATCAGACTGAAGAGGGTCCCGACTCCGAAACATTGCTTATTCCTTCACTCCACAGATGCTGCCTCACCCGCTGAGTTTCTCCAGCATTTTTGTACCCCTATGAATCCTTCCTATTCGGTAGTGAACGGGGGGGGGGCGATCGGTGGTAGGCACAGACTCGGCGGGCCGAAGGGTCTTTCTTTCTTTTAAAATCGTTTTAGTAGTTTTTTTCAAAAGCTAAAACAAGACAACAAAAAAAATAATGGTAAACATAGCAGTGAGATTGATATAGGATCAGGGTATAACATAAATATGAGTCCAGTGTCAAAATACACATTGAATATAGACCTCCTGGCCTCTATTATAGTTAAGTGTTAAAAAGATAACTTATATGTATAAAAACAAAAAGAGAAAAAAAAAGAGAAAAATCGAAAAACAAAACCCCCCTAAACTAGAAAAAGAAAAGCAAAACAGAATCTGGGCTGCAAAGAATTTGAACAATTTAAGTCCCTGTTTGTCGTCAAGTCTGTTCCACCGTATAAAGGTAAAATAATTATTATAACGGTTGAAGAGGGGACAATTGATGTGGTATGAAAATGTTGGATAAATCTTCCACAATTCCTATCAAATTTAACCAAGGGGTTCATTCAATAATGTCACTCCTCATGTTTTCTAAATTTAAACATGATATGGTTTCAGAGTACCAATGGAGTGTGGTCAGAGGATTAGAGTCCTTTCCGTTTAAATAAAATAGACCTTCTGGCACTTAATGTGGTAAAAGCAATCAGCCGATGAGCGGAGCGGAACGGGACAGATGAGTAGAATCTAACATTGCTAGCCCAAAAATTTGCAGCAATAGGATGAGGTTGTACTGAAGGGCCTGTTTCCATGCTGTGTGTCCAAACAAAAAAATGTTGTTTTTCGACTGGAAGCGCCTCCTGTACGTAACATGGAACAAAGTCTTGAAAACCCCTTGCTGTTGGAACGCTGTTATAAATCCCCAGGCATTCTTGTTATTCAGGGATAATCCCCGCTGGGCCAGCTTGGTCGGTTATTTTTATTTAGATTTACGGCAAGTTCAACAAACGATGTGCAAAACTGAGTGAGAGATCATGCAGGACAGTAGTTACCCTAACTTGAGCGAATGGCCTCATGTTGGCCTTTATAACGAGAGGAGTTGAGTATAGGAGCAAAGAGGTCCTTCTGCAGTTGTACAGGGCCCTAGTGAGACCACACCTGGAGTATTGTGTACAGTTTTGGCCTGTTGGCCTTTTATAACAAGAGGAGTTATTTGTGGTCCCAGCCTCAAAGACAGATCTGTACAGCAATTCGTTCTTTCCACGCACTATTAAAGCATGGAATAATCTCCACCAAGCCACGGTTGCCCAGCCAGATGCAACTAAATTTAAAGTGGCACTTTCTTCCCAATAACCCTCTCTGGCTAAACCCCTCCCTTCAACACCTCCAGTTTAAATTCCAGTTGGAATATTTTGGAGGACCAAGTAACCAAGAACCAAGAACCAATTTGAGTATAGGAGCAAAGAGGTCCTACTGCAGTTGTACAGGGCTCTAGTGAGACCACACCTGGAGTATTGTGTGCAGTTTTGGTCCCCTAATTTGAGGGGGGACATTCATGCTATTGAGGGAGTGCAGCGTGGGTTCACCAGGTTCATTCCCGGGATGGCGGGACTGTCATACGCTGAGAGAATGGAGTGGCTGGGCTTGTACACTCTGGAGTTCAGAAGGATGAGAGGGGATCTTATTGAAACATATAAGATTATTAAGGGTATGGACACGCTAGAGGCAGGGAACATGTTCCCGATGTTGGGGGAGTCCAGATCCAGGGGCCACACACAGTTTAAGAATAAGGGGTAGGCCATTTAGAACGGAGACGAGGAAACACTTTTTCTCACAGAGAGTTGTGAGTCTGTGGAATTCTCTGCCTCAGAGGGCGGTGGAGGCCGGTTCACTGGATGCTTTCAAGAGAGAGCTAGATACGGCTCTTAAAGATAGCGGATTTGGGATATGGGGAGCATGCAGGAACTGGGTTCTGATTGGGGACGATCAGCCATGATCATATTGAATGGCGCTGCTGGCTCGAAGGGCCGAATGGTCCACTCCTGCACCTATTGTTTATTGTCTGTTGTTGAGGTGGGGGGGGGGGGGGGGGGGGACCTCATTGAAACACCCAGAATAGTGAAAGGCCTGGATAGCGTGGGTGTGGAGAGGATGTTTCCACCAGTGGGAGAGTCTAGGACCGGAGCAAGGAGGGGAGGAGGAACTTCTTTAGTCAGAAGGTGGTGAATCTGTGGAACTCATTGCCACAGAGGGTCGTGGAGGCCGAAGCGGTGGATATTCTTGATCAGAACGGGTGTCAGGGGTCGTGGGGAGCGGGGCGGGAAAATGGGATGGTGGGGGGGGGGGGGGGCAGAGATCAGATATGATGGAATGGCGGAGTGGACTCGATGGGCCGACTGGCCTAATTCTACTCCTGTATCTTGTGAACTTGCGCTGATTGTTGTGTCTGACCTGTTGGTTTGGTTCGGAAACTTGAGCGCCCAGGAGCGAAAAAGACTACAGAAAGTTGTGACCACTGCCCAGTCCATCACCGGCTCTGACCTCCCCACCCGTCGAGGGGATCTATCGCAGTGGCTGCCTCAAAAAGGCTGCCAGCATCATCAAGGACCCACACCATCCTGGCCACACACTCATCTCACCACTGCCATCAGGAAGAGGGTACAGGAGCCTGAAAATTGCAACATCCAGGTTCAGGAACAGCTCTTCCCCACAGCCATCAGGCTATTAAACGCAACAACGAATAAACTCTGAGCTCTGAACAGCCAAAGACTATTTGCTCGGTCCGCATTAACCAACCTGATCTCCCGGTGGCTCAGCACTTCAACTCCCCCTCCCATTCCCAATCCGACCTCTCTGTCCTGGGCCTCCTCCATGGCCAGAGTGAGCACCACCGGAAACTTGAGGAACAGCACCTCACCTTGGGCAGTCTGCACCCTAGTGGCATAAACATTGAATTCACCAACTTCCGGTTGCCCTTGCTGTCTCCTCCCCTTCTCAGCTGTCCCTCAGCCCTAAGGCTCCTCCTCTTCCTTTTTCCTTTTTCCTTTCTTCTCCCCCCCCCCCCCCCCCCCAACCCTACATCTGTCTGAAGAAAGGTTTCGGCTCGAAACTTTGACTATTTCCTTCGCTCCATAGATGCAGCTGCACCCGCTGAGTTTCTCCAGCACTTTTGTCTACCTGCAAAAGCCTCTTATCATTTGTTATTTGCACTATAGTTGTTATTAATTGAACTTTTTCTTTATTTTTCCCGTTGTATACAATGCTTACATATTCACTTTTTCTGTTGTGCTGCGGCAAGTAAGAATTTCATTGTCCCGTCCGGGATGTATGACGAAAAAACACTCTTGTGTCTTGGCAGGCATACGTCCTGTGGTCTGTATCGTACTACACGTCGCCTCTGCTGCTGCTGTACTTCTACAGGAAAGGTAAGAGGCCCTGGCGGAAAGACGCTGCCTGTTTGACTGCGGTGTTGTTTTTCCCAACTCCAGCGGAGGCAGTGAAAGTCCTGACGGACTCTCGGGGGGTGAAAGCATCCAGAGAACCGGCCTCCCCAGCCCTCTGAGGCGGAGAATTCCACAGATTCACAACTCTCTGTGTGAAAAAGTGTTTCCTCGTCTCCGTTCTAAATGGCTTACTCCTTATTCTTAAACTGTGTGGCCTCTGGTTCTGGACTCCCCCACCATCGGGAACATGTTTCCTGCCTCTAGCGTGTCCAAACCCTTAATAATCTTACATGTTTCAATGAGCTCTCCTCTCATCCTTCTAAATTCCAGAGTGTACAAGCCCAGCCGCTCCATTCAACAGACAATAGGTGCAGGAGTAGGCCATTTGGCACTTCGAGCCAGCACCGCCATTCAATGTGATCATGGCTGTTCATCCCCAATTAATACCCCATTCCTGCCTTCTCCCCATATCCCCTGACCGCTATCTTTAAGAGCCCTATACAGCTCTCTCTTGAAAGAGCCCTATCTAGCTCCCTCTTTTACATTATTGTTCCAGGGGATGAGACAATAGGTGCAGGAGGAGGCCATTCGGCCCTTCGAGTCATCACCGGCATTCAATGTGATCATAGCTGTTCATCCCCAATCAGTACCCCGTTCCTGCCTTCTCCCCATATCCCCTGACTCCGCTATCTTTAAGAGCCCTACCTTGCTCTCTCTTGAAAGTATCCAGAGAACCGGCCTCCACTGCCCTCTGAGGCAGAGAATTCCACAGACTCACAACTCTCTGTGTGAAAAAGTGTTTCCTCATCTCCGTTCTACATGCTTACCCCTTATTCTGAAACTGTGGCCCCTGGTTCTCGACTCCCCCAACATCGGGAACATATGTCCAACCCCTTAACAATCTTATATGTTTCAATATAATCCCCTGTCCGTGCTGTTCGTGCGGAGTTCGCACGCACTCCTGTGACCCGCTTGGGTTTTCTCCGAGATCTGCGGTTTCCTGCCCACGCTCCAAAGACGTGCAGGTTTGTCGGTTAATTGCTTGGTGAATGTAAAAAATGTCCCTAGTGGGTGTAGGATAGTGTTAATGTGCAGGGATCGCTGGTCGGTGCAGACCCAGTGGGCCGAAGGGCCTGTATCTGCGGTGCATCTCTAAACTAAACTAAGCCCACTAATAACTCCTTTTTTACAAACCTTACACTTCCTCATCTATATCTATGTACCTCCCACACGCCTGACATCTGTCTGAAGAAGAGTCTCGACCCGAAACGTCACCCATTCCTTCTCTCCAGAGATGCTGCCTGTCCTGCTGACTTACTCACAGCATTTTTGTATCTACTGTTTAAACCGGCATCTGCAGTTCCTTCCTACACCTGTGCACTTAATCATTTTTATACTTCATTAGCCAAGTGTGCTTTGCAATATATGATGAATTTGATTTGCCATGCAGTCATACCAGATCACCAGGGGCGATGGCTGCCCTACCGGCAGTCTGTTCGTTTTTCTATTTTTGTTATTTTTTTAGTGTGTTTCAAGTTTGTTTGAATGTCCTTCGGTTTGTTTTATGGGGGGGAGGGGATCGGGATCGGAGGAAACTTTTTTTTCAAGTTCCTACCTTGCCGTAGATGTGATAATTTTCGGGTCACATTCTCCGGCCTTCTGGAGCTGGAAGCCCCCTCGGGCTGTCGTGAGCTGCACCGCGGGGCGCGGACTTAACATCGGAGCTGATCCCTTGCCTGTGATCGTGGCCACCGCGGATTTACCATCAAGCTCGCAGTCTCAGGAGAGGGTAGTCGGACTCCAACGTTGCAGAAGGCTCGACCAGCCCCGACGCGAGGTTCGATCGCCCGGCGCGGGGGAGCTGACATCCCCCTGATGCGGGAGCTTGATCGCCTCACGCAGAGGACCCGAACGCCACCGGCTATGGGAGTCAAGATCGTTCCCGTCAACGGGGGCTCGAGGCCCACGATCGAGGAAGAATTAAAGGAAGGGACTTGAACTTTATTTCGCCTTCCCATCACAGTGAGGAATGTGTCGGAGTCACTGTGGTGGATGTTCATGTTACAATGTGTTTTGGAGTCTGTTGCTTTTAATTGTATAACTGACCTGGCCAATGACATTCCTCGTATATGTTGCAAAACATACTTGGCGAATAAAGTGTGATTCTGATTCTGATACCAATAAAAAGCAACAGAACACACAAAATACATTTTAACATGATCATCCACCACAGTGACTCCTCCACATTCCTCACTGTGATGGAAGGCGAAAAACGTTCAATCTCTTCACTTCTTTGTTCTCCTGCGGTCGGGGGCCTCGAGCCTTCCGTTGACGGGGCGATCTTGGCTCCCGTAGCCGGCCGTCAGGGCGATCAAGCTCCAGCATTGGGGGGGGGGGGGGGGGGGGGGGGGGATGTCAGCTCCCCACGCCGGGCGATTGGACCCCGGGTCGGAGCTGGTGGAAGGGATGGCGGGACTGTCATATGCTGAGAGAATGGAGCAGCTGGGCTTGTAAACTCTGGAATTTGGAAGGATGAGAGGGGATCGTATTGAAACATATAAGATTATAAAGGGTTTTGAGATGCTAGAGGCAGGCAACATGTTCCCGGTGTTATGGGGAGTCCAGAACCAGGGGCCACACAGTTTGAGAATAGGCTGTCTATTGTCTATAGCGGGGTCAGGGGATATGGGGAGAAGGCAGTAACGGGGTACTGATTGGGGATGATCAGCCATGATCGCAGTGAATGGCGGTGCTGGCTCGAAGGGCCAAATGGCCTCCTTCTGCACCTATTGCCTATTGAACCTTCTGTGTCATTTGGAGCTTCCCGACGCCGGTCTCTACCGGAGACTGCGAGCTCCTCGAGGGTGATGTCCGCAGGCCGCGGTTTGGAGCGTCGATCCCTGGCAAGGGATCCCTGGCTCCGATGGTAAGTCCGCGCCCCTGCGGTGGGCCTCAAGGTTATGATATACTGCAGTTGTTAAGATAGATTAAAGTGATTTGACTTTTTTATTTTAGGTTATATTGTTATGTCGAAGATCATCCCAGCCACTCCGTACGCAAGCGCGTTTCTCCTGTTTCTAACTGGCGTGGCGTGTCTGCGAGGTAAGAAATGTCGGGCAGATTGCTCACCCTGAAACCACTTCCACCTTGGTGACCCCCCCCCCCCCACACCTCTCCTTGTTCCTTGTTTCCTTCTCCGCGTCCACCCAAACTGACCTTCCTTCCCCCCACCCCCCCTCGATCGTGGCTGACCATGGGTGTCTCCAGGGAGCTATTCCCTATATTTTACCCGAACGTTGTGTCGAAGGACGAGAAGCTGAAGCAAAGAAGTCGAAGCCAAATAGCCGAATGGAAACGAAGGCGAGACGCCGCCGAACCAAAAGCGTACGAAGCCGAAACGCCAACGAACTGAAAGGGTGGCACGCCTAAAAGCCAACTAACAGAAAGGCGGCGTTGCCTAAAAGCAAACTCACCGGATGGCCTCTATGCCGGAACGCCACCTCACTGGCAGGCTGCGTCGCCTACAAGCCAATAGACCAAATGCCCCTCAAAGCTATTGGTGTGCTGGCCTTTATAAATCAGAGCATTGAATATAGGAGTAGGGAAGTAATGTTAAAATTGTACAAGGCATTGGTAAGACCAATTCTGGAGTATGATGTACAATTTTGGTCGCCTAATTGTAGGAAGGATGTTAACAAAATAGAGTGAGTACAGAGGAGATTTACTAGAATGTTGCCTGGGTTCCAGCAACTAAGTTACAGAGAAAGGTTGAACAAGTTAGGTCTTTATTCTTTGGAGCGCAGAAGGTTAAAGGGGGACTTGATTGAGGTCTTTAAAATGATGAAAGGGATAGACAGAGTTGACGTGGATAAGCTTTTCCCATTGAGGGTAGGAAAGATTCAAAGAAGAGGGCATAACATGAGAATTAAGGGACAGAAGTTTAGGGGTAACATGAGGGGGATCTTCTTTACTCAGAGAGTGGTGGCTGTGTGGAATGATCTTCCAGCAGAAGTGGTGGAGGCAGGATCGATTTTTAACATTTAAAAGTAAAGTGGATAGGTATATGGACGGGAAGGGAATGGAGGGGTATGGTCTGAGTGCAGGTAGATGGGACTAGGGGAATATAAATGGCTGGCACGGACTGGAAGGGCCGAGAGGGCCTGTTTCCGTGCTGTAATTGTTATATGGTTATAAATAACGGACATGATGTCGCCAGGCGGCGGGATTTGTCAGCGATTGTTCCTGACCCCCGCGGCCTTCACATCACTGGCCGGTGGAGACGGGAGGGTGGGGATCATTTTCCCCTACCATTATTTGACTTTTCGGCAGAGCGGCATTCGGTCCGTTGGCTTGTAGGTGATGCAGCCTTTAGGTTAGGTGGCATTTCGGTAGAGCGGCCATTCGGTGAGATTGCTTTTAGACGATGCAGTTTTTCGGCGTCCCGCCCTTTCGGTTCGTTGGCGTTTCGGCTTCATATGCTTTTGGTTATTTGGCTTCGACTTCTTTGTTTCGGCTTCTCGTCCTTCGACGCCATGTCCGCACACGTCCCTACATGGAGGGCGCCCGTGCGTGACTTTGTTTAACATGGGGAGACTGGTGCACAGACAGTCACCCCACGGTCCTTGACAGATCTGGGTCAGGATCCAGTGGCATGGAGTCCAAGACGGCCGGAGAGTTGTTGTCGAGCTGGAAAGGGTACAGGGAAGATATACGAGGATGTTGCCAGGACTAGAGGGTGTGAGCTACAGGGAGAGGTTGAGTAGGCTGGGTCTCTATTCCATGGTGCGCAGGAGGATGAGGGGAGATTTTATAGAGTAGCAATGTTACAAAATTTTGAGATTTTAAAAATCAAGTCTGCAATTTTTCCCATCAGATAAAGCATACAAAGAAGTTTAATTTGACACCTAATTCACTTTCATATCTTAAGTATTAAGAAAGTTATGGTCATTTTCATACTCGGAAATTAGCATCTTGTTCCCCATTGCCTTTCAATTGACTTAACTCAAAAGCTGTGATCTGGAACAGTTACAAGCCCATAACTTTCTTAAAAATTAAGAGAACTCAATGAAATTTTCAGTTATTATAGATTGTAGCATTCTGAAACAAATAAGAAACAATCTTACTTGGATGACCTGAAATTAAAGCATATAATTAGTTAGTTATCTAATTGTAGCTAATTACAAAATTCAATGAGTAGATCTAAACATCTATCCATTTCTTAAGAAAAGATAAACTTTTTTTAAATTGCCTAAGTGTCCAAATAACATTCACACAATAATCCACAATATAACATAATTTTTTAATCTCATTGTCATGAATTTCTGGGCCAAATGGAAGGAATTTAGTGTTTGATTCCTGTAAATTAATGGCCATTTAAATCAACTAGCGAGTGGGTTTTAGTGGAATGCGGTGGATTGGAACGTTGCGGTTAGCGGTGAAGTCGGGAGGAAAAATACTGTTTGTTCATACGTTTTTTTGGACCCCATTTCGCAACATGAAAATGTTACTAAAGCCTCTAGAAAAACCAACTTTTAATATTAAAAGTAAACTATTTACTTTTTCTCCCCTACGCAAAATCCTTCCGGTTGTCGGCGCTCACGGCTTTTGAAGGTGATTTTTAAATTACTCTAGTTAATAAATAATTTAGAGTAATTTAAAAATACCTTCATTCATGAAATGTCGGAGCGATTTTTCTTCCGCAACGAAATCGCCAGACATGGATCGATTTTTCCTGCCTGTGGAAAAACGGCACTTTAAGCCCGCCCCCCTCTGAAAGGCGCCAAAGTCGCGCACACGGGGAGCGGCAGAAATGCAGCGCTGCTCAAGGTAAGTTTTGTAACATACCTATATAGACGTGTGTAAAATCATGAGAGGAATAGATTGGGTGGAGACTTTTACCCAGGGTAGGGGAATCGAGGACCGGAGGACACGGGTTTCATGTGAAGGGGAGAAGATTTCATAGGAATCTGAGTTTGCAATAACCAACCTGATCTCCCGGTGGCTCTGCACTTCAACTCCCCCTCCCATTCCCAATCCGACCTTTCTGTCCTTGGCCTCATCCATGGCCAGAGTGAGGCCCAGCGCAAATTGGAGGAGCAGCACCTCATATTTTGCTTGGGCAGTTTACACCCCAGCGGTATGAACATTGACCTCCAATTTCAGGTAGTCCCTGCTTTCTCCCACCTTCCCCTCCCCTTCCCAGCTCTCCCACAGCCCACTGTCTCCGCCTCATCCTTTCTTCTTTCCCCCCCACCCACCCGACATCAATCTGAAGAAGGGTCTCGACCCAAAATGTTACCTATTCCTTCTCTCCATAGATGCTGCCTGACCCGCTGAGTTTCCCCAGAATTTTTGTCTACCTAGGAATCCGAATCGTAACTTTTTTCACAGAGAACGGAACAAGCTGCCAGAGGAGGTAGTTGAGGCTGGCTCGAAGGGCCGAAAAATGAGCAGGTGAACCTCTGCCTCACCTGGAAAGGACTGTTGGGGTCCCTGGATGGAGTCGAGGGGGGGGTGGGGAGGGAACGGGTTCTGGAAGCTAGGACAGTACCGCTGAGGAACAGGCCCTTCGGCCCACAATGTCGGTGCCGACCGCTGCTAATGGTAGTTTCCCTGCTCCCCAGGAATGAGCCGCTGGGCGAATCCGGAGTACGTCGAATTCATCACAATCTTGGCCGAGACCAAGAAACAGAACACGGAGGAGAACAAGGTAAGGCAGGTCCTAAACCTCAAAGCTGTGGGTGACTTACAAAGCTTCCAGTTCACAGTGCATTGGACCTAGGCACGTGCCGTCAGGGTAGGCAAGGTAGGCACTGACTACCCTGACTGAAAATTATAACATAGTAATAACTAAATATAAATAATAAAGGCATGGGAGAATTATGCCAATGTAAAAGACCGATCTCTTAGGTAGGCATAATTTTCCGTGCCTTTCATCCGCAGCGCTTGTAACACGGGAAGCTCTGTGCTGCCCACGTGCCGTCAGCGCTGCCTGAAGCCGTCAGTTTCAAGCGGGGCTGAAGGCAGCAGAAATTCTGCCTTTGCTGTACTGCGCATGCGCATCAGTCTACTGCGCAAGTTTCTTGGTGGGGTTTTCAACTATGGTTTGTCGTGTACCAATGATGTGGTAAGTACATTTTTTGTTTATGTTTTTAAATACCGTATTTCCCGGGGTGTGGGGGGGGGGGGGGGGGGGAGAGCTCCTTTCACAGCGTTTGGGGAGTCTGGCCTGGGGTAAAGTTGCGGGGAAGGCACAAATGTTATGAATGAGGAGTCGGGGGCATCCACATGCGACGCTCCTTGCACGGAGGCATGGAATGCCACCGCTCTGAGACCGGTGGGGGGAGACAGAGAGAAGTATCTCGGGTGGCTGAGCGGCCGCCGGGCCGGACAGCGGAACCAGCCGCCACCTTAGCTCCTTCTGCCAGTCCCCGCTCACCTCTGGCAGCTCTCCATCTAAAAACCTCTCTCCTGCCGCTCGCTGGCCTCACTCATGTCCTTAAATTCCGACAGCGCGATTGAGGTTACTCGGCTGTGGGAATTTAAGGATTTGCAGGAAGTCGCTGACATGAGCGAAGTCGGCGAACGGCAGGTGTTCCGACGGAGAGCACTGCCAAAGATGAGAGGGCCGGCAGAAGGCACTGAAGTGGCGGCCAGTTCTGCTGTCGGGTCCCGGTGGCCGCACGTAGCTCCCCGAGCTGCTTCTATCCCCAGCTACAGTGCGCAGCTTCGCGCCCGGAGAGCTGCGGTAGCGGTGAGTGAGTGCGTTACTGGCATTATCCCCGACACCCTTCTTCTCAACACTTCTGCCCTGCCCACAACTTTACCCCTGGCACAGACTCTACACACACTGTGCAAGGAACTGTTCCCCCAATTGGTCTAGGACTAGGAAGCCTTGGGCAAATTGAAATGTTTTTGTCACAGCTTCTATTTATTTATTTATTTATTTATCCATTTATTTATTTATTTATTTATTTAACGGAGAGAACAATCTGCGCATGCGCGGTTTAATTTTTTTTAAAAAGCGGACTGAGTGCCTACCCTGAGTAATTACTCACGGTACGTGCCTGATTGGACCTGACGCGGGGCCATAAGCCAGCCTCGTCTCCGTCATTTTTTTTTGTTTCTTGAAAGGACCTGTCCGACTTGGCGATTTTTTTTTTCCAGGCGACTGCCGGCGTCATTGTCAGGGTCGCCAAAAGATTTTGAACATTTCAAAATCCAATTTCAAAATGTTGCGACACTCGGAAAAAACACCGCGCCCCAATACGTCGTCACGCCGCGACTTTTTCGGCGACCTGATACGACAGTCGATGATGCCGGCAGTCAAGTGGGACAGGCCCTTTCGTTCAAAGTCAAAGACAATTTTATTCGTCACATGGACCCGAAGGTGCATTTGCCAACAGTGATACACTTAAAAAGAACACACAATACACAATAGGATTTAATACAAGCATCCACCACAGTGAGAAAGTTCAGTCAGTCCTCCTTTGTTCACCCGTGGTCGGGGCCATCCACCCTCCGTAGTCGCCGCTATGTACAGGCCCACTCGTCGGGATGATTCAAACTCCGACGTCGGGACGGTCAAACACACTCAGGCCTGAATCGGCACTTTCCTACCGGAGACCGCGGCTTCAAGATGTTGTAGGCCGCAGGCCGGCGGTCAGAGCTCTTATCTGGAGATCCCCGACAAGGGATCCCAGGCTGCGGATGGTAAGTCCACGCCACGCCCGTGGCTAGCAGGTCTGCAGTCCATGGCTTCAGGATGTTATAAAGATACCGTGCCGAACCGGTCCCTTCGTCCCACCGAGTCCACGGCGACCGGCGATCCCGGCACACCAACACTACCCTACACACACTAGGGACCATTTTTACATTGATACCAAGCCAATTAACCTGCAAACCTGTACATCTTTGGAGTGCGGGCGAAAACCGAAGATCTCGGAGAAAACTCACGGGGAGAACATGCAAACACCGTACAGACGCAGCCGTGGTCAGGATCAAAATCGGGTCTCTGCCGCTGTGAGGCAGCAACTCGACCGCTGCGCCTCCGTGCTGCCCAAACCGTGCTGTCTGAATCTGTCCTATCCATGTACCCGTCCTAGACAATAGACAACAGGTGCAGGAGGAGGCCATTCGGCCCTTCGAGCCAGCACCGCCATCAATGTGATCATGGCTGATCATTCCCAATCAGTACCCCGTTCCTGCCTTCTCCCCATATCCCCTGACTCCGCTTTCTTTAAGAGCTCTATCTAGCTCTCTCTTGAAAGCATCCAGAGAACCGGCCTCCAATGCCCTCTGGGGCAGAGAATTCCACAGACTCACAACTCTGTGTGTGAAAAAGTGTTTCCTCGTCTCCGTTCTCTTACTCCTTATTCTTAAAATGTGGCCCAAGGTTCTGGACTCCCCCAACATCGGGAACATGTTTCCTGCCTCTAGTGTGTCCAAGCCCTTAACAATCTTATACGTTTCAATAAGATCCCCTATAATCCTCCTAAACTCCAGAGTGTACAAGCCCAGCCGCTCCATTCTCTCAGCATATGACAGTCCCTCCATCCTAATTTGATCCAGTTCCTTGCTTTTTTCTACAAGGAACTGCAGATGCTGGTCTATAAAAACTAAGACACACGGTGCTGGAGTAACTCTGCGGGTCAGGCAGCATCTCTGGAGTATGCGGACAGTTTCAGTGTAGCTTCAGATCGGATTCCTATTAAATCTTTTCCCCTTCACCTTAAACCTATGTTCTTTTGACAATCGACAATAGGTGCAGGAATAAGCCTTTAGGCCCTTCGAGCCATTCACTGTGATCATGGCTGATTATGCAACTCTATAAGATCACCCCTCATTAGACAATAGGTGCAGAGATAGGCCATTCTCTGTGGCCCCTGGTTCTGGACTCCCCCGACATTTGGTACGTGTTTCCTGTATCTAGCGTGTCCAATCCCTTAAGGGCCTGTCCGACTTGCGTGTCCTTGGCACGCACATTACGCGACCTTGTCGTTGCGTTGAGGCGCACGGGCATCGCTTGGCCGTGTGGGGCCAGTCCCACTGAGAAACGCGGAGGGGTATGTAGTTGTGTGCGACATCGCGCGAGGCTCCGAAATTTTGTAGTGAACGAAATCTGTCACGTAACTGACGGCCAAAGTGGGACAGGCCCAAGACCCCGGCGCGACGCAACGTCTCACCTCCAACAGCAGCAGAAGCAGGCAAACGATCGCCGAGCTCGGCCTGGGGCTCACGGCCGTTGCGGTCCGGTTCCGCCAACGCTTCTACTCCCGGAGCGGGGCCAAGAAAACTGAAGATGGACAGAAAATGCTGGAGTAACTCAGCGGGACCGGCAGCATCACTGGAGAGAAGGAATGGGTGACGTTTCGGTCAATACCCTTCTCTTCAGACTGAAGAAGAGTCTCGACCCGAAACGTCACCCATTGCTTTTCTCCAGAGATGCTGCCGGTCCCGCTGAGTTACTCCTGCATTCTGTGTCCATCTTCAAATGACGTCGCGCGCTCCAGACGGCTGCGGGCGCATGATGTCGCGCGTGACCTTCGCAGGACCGTGGCGCCTCAACGTGACCACATGGTTGCGTAATTAGCGTGCCAAGGACACGTATGTGGGACGGGCTTAACTAATCTGATCTGTTTATGGTATCACGGTCCTTGATTCCCCCACTCTGGGCAGGGGACTGCGTGCGTTTTTCAGACGCGTTCTTTGTTCTTGATTGCAGAGGAGGCTAGCTTCCTATAGCTTCGACTTCGGCCACTGGCCAATGGACTTCAGCTGGAGTGAGGTCACGAGTCCGTAAGTAGTCGCTCGGCAGCTCGTGTGGGCCAGCGCATCAGTAGACAATAGACAATAGGTGCAGGAGGAGGCCATTCTGCCCTTCGAGCCAGCACCGCCATTTAATGTGATCATGGCTGATCATCCCCAATCAGTACCCCGTTCCTGCCTTCTCCCCATATCCCCCGACTCCGCTATCTTTAAGAGCCCTATCTAGCTCTCTCTTGAAAGTGTCCAGAGAACCGGCCTCCTCCAGGCAGAGAATTCTACAGACTCACAAC
Source organism: Raja brachyura (assembly GCA_963514005.1). The sequence goes on from CAUPSL010000288.1 coordinate 31,273, forward strand.
TCTGTGTGAAATAGTGTTTCCTCGTGTCTGTTCTAAATGGCTTACCAATTATTCTTCAACTGTGTGACCCCTGGTTCTGGACTCCCCCAAAATCGGGAACATATTTCCTGCCTCTAGCGTGTCCAAACCCTTAATAATCTTAGGGTTACACAAAAAGCTGGAGAAACTCAGCGGGTGCAGCAGCATCTAAGGAGCGAAGGAGATAGGCGACGTTTCGGGTCGAGACCCTTAATAATCTTATATGCTTCAATCAGATCCCCTCTCATCCTTCTAAATTCCTTCTTGGGCTTCTAAAGTGTACAAGCCCAACCGCTCCATTCTCTCAGCATATGACAGTCCCGCCATCCCGGGAATTAACCTGGTGAACCTATGCTGCACTCCCTCAATCGCAAAAAAGTCCTTCGCAAGAGTGGTCAATGATTAGACAACAAATGCTACAGAGATTACTAAGGCAGAGATAGATGGATTCTTCATTAGTACGGGTGTCTTAGTTTAGTTCAGAGAAACAGGCCCTTCGCCCCACCGGGTCTGTGCCGACCAGCGATCCCCGCACACTAACACTATCCTACACCCACTAGGGACAATTTTTACATTTACTCCAAGCCAATTAACCGACAAACCTGTACGTCTTTGGAGTGTGGGAGGAAGTCGAAAATCTCGGAGAAAACCTACGCAGGTCACGGGGAGAAACCAATTCAGCCCAATGTACGGGATGTCCCGGCTAATACGGGACAGTTGGCAACCCTAGTCCAGACTCTTGCATTCAACGCCCCGACCGATGAAGTCAAGCAATCCACATGCCTTGCTCACCACTTTTTCACTAGTTTAGAGGTACAGCGCAGAAACAGGCCCTTCGAAGATAGACCCAAAATGCTGGAGTAACTCAGTGGGACAGGCAGCATCTCTGGAGAGAAGGAATCCTTTGACAGTCTTCCTTGCAGTCCAAACTCCACCGATTTTAGTTTAGTTCAGAGATACAGTGCGGAAACAGGACCTTCGGCCCACCGAGTCCGCGCCGACCAGCGATCCCCGCACACTAACACTATCCTACACACACGCTAGGGACAGTTTTTACATTTACACCAAGCCAATTAACCTACAAACCTGCACGTCTTTGGAGTGTGGGAGGAAACCGAAGATCTCGGAGAACCCCACTTAGGTCATGGGGAGAACGTACAAACACCTTATAGACAGCGCCTGTAGTCGGGATGGAACCCGGGTCTCCGGCGCTGCATTTGCTGTAAGGCAGCAACTCGACCGCTGCACCACCGTGACCGCCCTGTCAAGAGGTTGTTGGGGGGGGTGGGGGCAAGGCAGGAGAGGGAGAGATAGGTCAGCGTCGATTGAATGGCGGAGTAGACTCGATGGGCCGAATGGCCTAATTCTGCTCCTATCACTTATGACCCAGGGACGCCAGGGTGTGTGTGTTGGATAGAAACATAGAAATTAGGTGCAGGACTAGGCCATTCGGCCCTTCGAGCCTGCACCACCATTCAATATGATCATGGCTGATCATCCAACTCAGTATCCCGTACCTGCCTTCTCTCCATACCCTCTGATCCCCTTAGCCACAAGGGCCACATCTAACTCCCTCTTAAATATAGCCAATGAACTGGCCTCAACTACCCTCTGTGGCAGAGAGTTCCAGAGACCCACCACTCTCAGTGTGAAAAAAGTCCTTCTCATCTCGGTCCTAAAGGATTTCCCCCTTATCCTTAAGCTGTGACCCCTTGTCCTGAACCTCCCCAACATCGGGAACAATCCTCCTACATCTAGCCCGTCCAACCCTCCAAGAATTTTGTAAGTTTCTATAAGATCCTAAACTGAACTAAACTGTGTCAGAAGAAACTGCAGATGCTGGTTTACACCGAAGATAGACACAAAGTGCTGGAGTAACTCAGCGGGACAGGCAGCATCTCTGGAGAGAAGGAACGGGTAATGAAAAGGAATCAGGAGAAAGGTCTTGGTCCGAATCGTCACCCAATACATGCTGGCCCAATTGTCATAGAAAGATAGAAAATAGGTGCAGGAGTTGGCCTAACTCAGCGGGACAGGCAACATCTCTGGAGAGAAGGAATGGACGACGTTTCGGGTCGAGACCCCTACTTCAGCCAGACATAGAAACATAGAAGATATGTCCAGGGGGAGGCCATTCGGCCCTTCGATTCATTGTGATCATGGCAGATCGTCCCCAATCAATAACCTGTTTGCCTGCCTTCTCCCCATATCCCTTGATTCCACTAGCCCCTAGAGCTCTATCTAACTCTCTCTGAAATCCATTCAGTGACTTGGTCTCCACTGCCCTCTGTGGCAGGGAATACCACAAATTCACAACTCTCTGGGTGAAAAAGTTTTTTCTCACCCCAGTCTTAAATGCCCTCCCCTTTATTCTAAGACTGTGGCCACTGGTTCTGGACTCGCCCAACATTGGCAACATTTTTCCTGCATCTAGCTTGTCCAGTCCTTTTATAATGTTATATGTTTCTATAAGATCCCCCCCCCCCCCCCATCCTTCTAAACTCCAGTGAATACAAGCCTAGTCTTTTTAATCTTTCCTCATATGACAGTCCCGTCATCCCAGGGATCAATCTCGTGAACCTACGCTGCACTGCCTCAATCACAAGGATCTCCTTCCTCAAATTAGGAGACCAAAACTACGCAAAGACAGGTACATGGATAGGACAGGTTTGGAGGGATATGGGCCAAACGCGGGCAGGTGGGACCAATGTAGCCGGGACATGTTGGGCAGCTTGGGCGGAAGGGCCCGTTTCCACACTGTGTGACTCCCATCTCTCCCTGTTTCAGGAAGGGCGGAAACGTGCTGAATGGTGGAGTTCCTCTCCTGAAGCCGGAGCTCAAGTACAGAGGGACGGGGGACGGCTTTGTGTGTAACATCCTGAGGTTGCCCTGCCAGTTTGTCAGGTAAGCGAGCCCACGGTCTCGGGATATTGTCAGAAAGATCGAGAGAGAAAAAATAGGTGCAGGAGGGGGCCATTCGGCCCTTCGAGCCAGCGCCAGAGCGAGCAGGTAAGATCTTCTCTGACCACAAACTCTTTGAATCACTTCCCTCTGGAAGGCGACTCCGGACTGTCAAAGCCGCCACAGCCAGACATAAAAACAGCTTTTTTTTCCACGAGTAGTTGCTCTACTCAAAAACCAAAAATCTGTAGACTCCTTTTGCTCCGGTATTTTATTTAATTCACATGTTTAATCGATAATGTTTTATTATTAATGTTTAATGTTTTATGTGTCATTCCTAACTGTCACTGTATGTCACTGGTGTCACTTGCGGGCGGAGCACCAAGGCAAATTCCTTGTATGTGAGCACTTGGCCAATAAACGTATTAATTTGTTCATTCCCTCATGTGGACAAAATTGCTGGAGAAACTCAGCGGGTGAGGCAGCATCTATGGGGCAAAGGAGTAGGTGATGTTTCGGGCCGAGACCCTTCTTCAGACTGATGTGGGGGCGGGAAGAAGAAAGGAAGAGGCTGTGGGAGAGCTGGGAAGGGGAGGGGAAGGAGGGAGAAAGCAGGGACGACCTGAAATGGTAGAAGCCGATGATCATACCGGTGGTACGACTAGGGTGGGGGAGGGACGGGGAGAGAGAGGGGACGCATGGCCTCCTTGAAATTAGAGAAGTCAATGTTCATACCGCTGGGGTGTAAGCCACCCTAGCAAAATATGAGGTGCTGCTCCTCCAATTTGCGGTGGGACTCACTGTGGCCATGGAGGAGTTGTTCTTTATGTCGCCACTTGCGGGCGGAGCACCAAGGCAAATTCCTTGTATGTGAAACCACTTGGCCATTAAACTTAATTCATTTATTGTATGGTCATGGCTGATCATCCAGAATCAGTACCCCGTTCCTGCCTTCTCCCCATATCCTTTGATTCCATTAGCCCTCAGAGCTAAACCTAACTCTCTCTTGAGTTCCAGTTTACCTGGGCCTCCGTGTTACACTCTTGACCCCTGTACCACATGGCTTGATTTGAATTGTGTTAATTCATTGTGTCGGAAGGAACTGCAGATGCTGGTTTAAACCGAAGGTAGACACAATATATTGGAGTACCTCAGCGGAACAGGCAGCATCTCTGGAGAGGAGGAATAGGCGTTGAAAAGGAATCAGAAGGAGGGTCTTGATCCGAATCGTCACCCAATACACGCTGGTTCAATTGTCATAGAAACATACACAATACGTGCATGAGGAGGCCATTCGGCCCTTCGAGCCAGCACGGTCATTCAATATGATCATGGCTGATCATCCCCAATCAGTACCCCGTTCCTGCCTTCTCCTTCCCTTTCCCCTTCCCCGGGCACTTTCCCTTGCAACCGCAAGAGATGCTACACTTGTCCCTTCACCTCCCCCATCCACTCCTTTCAGGGACCCAAGCAGTCCTTCCAAGTCCGACAGAGGTTCACCTGCACCTCCTCCAACCTCATCTACTGCATCCGTTGCTCCAGATGCCAGCTGATCTACATCGGTGAGACCAAGCGGAGGCTGGGCGATCGATTCGCCGAACACCTCCGCTCGGTCCGCAATAACCAACCCGACCTCCCGGTGGCTCAGCACTTCAACTCCCCCTCCCATTCCGTATCCGACCTCTCGGTCCTGGGCCTCCTCCACGGCCAGAGTGAGCAACACCGCAAGTTGGAGGAACAGCACCTCATATTCTGCTTGGGGAGTCTGCATCCTCTGGGCTTAAACATTGAATTTTCTCAATTCTGTTAACCCAGGCTGCCTCCTCCCCCTTCCCACCTCTCCCTCAGCCCTCGGGCCCTGGCATTCCTTCTCTCTCTATCTCTCCCCCACCCAAATCTCACTAGCTTCTCATTTTCACACTACAAACAGCTTACAATGGCCTATTTCCTTTATCATCGATACTTTTTTGCATATCTTTCATTCATTGTTCTTTATCTATCCACATCACGGTCTATATCTCTCGTTTCCCTGATCCCTGACCAGTCTGAAGAAGGGTCTCGACCCGAAACGTCGCCTATCTCCTTCGCTTCTTAGATGCTGCTGCACCCGCTGAGTTTCTCCAGCTTTTTGTGTAACCCTCGATTCTCCAGCATCTGCAGTTCCTTCTTTAACACTTCTCCTCACATCCCTTGATTCCGTTAGCCCTAAGAGCTAAATCTAACTCTCTCTTGAATACATCCAGTGAATCGGCCTCCATTGCCTTCTGTGGCAGAGAATTCCACAGATTCACAACTCGCTTGGTGAAAAAGTTTTTCCGCATCTCCTACCCCTTATTCTTAAACTGTGACCCCTGTTTCTGGACTCCCCCCCCCCCCCCCCCCAACCTCGGGATCATTTTTCCTGCATCGAGCCTGTCCTATCCCTTAAGACATCACCCATTCCTTCTCTCCAGAGATAGCTGCCTGTCCCGCTGAATTACTCTAGCATTGTGTCACGGTATTGGAGTGATACAGGGTGGAAACAGGCCCTTCGGCCCAACTTGCCCACACTTACTTTGTACGGAAATACGATAAGAATACGGATGTATGGATTTGCTTTGTACAATACGGATTTTTTTTTAAATCGTCCCGATTTTTGCAAGGATATAAAAAGTCATACTGTACCTCTAAAAATAATAGCAGATTAAATCTATTAGTATTTTCAATTTCAAGATCTGGATGATTATTTTTGTAATCTTTGATCTGCCTGTCATAGAAACATAGAAAATAGGTGCAGGAGAAGGCCATTCGGCCCTTCGAGCCAGCACCGCCATTCATTGTGATCATGGCTGATCATCCCCAATCAATAATCCATGCCTGCCTTCTCCCCATATCCTTTGATTCCACTCGCCCCTAGAGCTCTATCTAACTGTCTCTTAAATCCATCCAGTGACTTGGCCTCCACTGCCCTTTATGGCAGGGAATTCCATAAATTCACATCTCTCTGAGTGAAAAAGTTTTTTCTCACCTCAGTCTTAAATGACCTCCCCGTTATCCTAAGACTGTGGCCCCTGGTTCTGGACTCGCCCAACATTGGGAACATTTTTCCTGCATCTAGCTTGTCCAGTCCTTTTATAACTGCCCTGCTACAGTTTTAAACAGTGCTGTCAGTTCAGTGCTACGGGTTCGAATTATAGCGCTACCAGCTGGAGCACTATTGCCTTTACACATAGCGCTATGGCCACAGCGCTATGGGTCACAGACTGTTCGGGGAGGGAGGGAATAAGAGAGGCTGGAGAAAAAAAGGAGGAGGAAAGAGAGGGAGGGAGAGGGAGCCTCCAATGACTTCTACATCATCATCTGGCGCTAAATGCAGGAAGCAGCCGTTCAAACAGCAGTATATAACGTTCTGCATTCTTGTACTCTAACATGGGTATGATCGCACATGAAAAAAAACATTTCAGCAAACTGGCACCGTGTAAAAATACTGATTTCCTCAGCAAAATACTGATTTTCGGGTACTGGAATACTGAAATGCTCTTGACAAAAATTGGCAGCGCTGACACTAGTCCCACCTACCTGCGTTTGGTCCATATCCCTCCAAGCCTGTCACATCCATGTACCTGTCTAACTGTTTCTCAAACGTTGGGATAGTCCCAGCCTCAACTACCTCCTCTGTCAGCTCGTTCCATACACCCACCACCCTTTGCGTGTCTATCTATGGTGGGTTAGTTTAGTTTAGTTCAGAGATACTGGACAGGTAAATGGATAGGACAGGAAACGTCCATGCAATTCTCTGCCTCGGAGGGCGGTGGAGGCAGGTTCTCTGGATGCTTTCAAGAGAGAGCTAGATAGGGCTCTTAAAAATAGCGGAGTCGGGGATATGGGGAGAAGGCAGGAACGAGGTTCTGATTGGGGATGATCACATTGATCACATTGAATTGCGGTGCTGGCTCGAAGGGCCGAATGGCCTACTCCTGCACCTATTGTCTATTGTTAGGTGGGAATATGGTGTACAATTTTGGTCGCCTAATTATTGGAAGGATGTCAACAAAATAGAGAGAGTACAGAGGAGATTTACTAGAATGTTGCCTGGGTTCCAGCAACTAAGTTACAGAGAAAGGTTGAACAAGTTAGGTCTTTATTCTTTGGAGCGCAGAAGGTTAAGGGGGGACTTGATTGAGGTCTTTAAAATGATGAAAGGGATAGACAGAGTTGACGTGGATAAGCTTTTCGCATTGAGGGTAAGAAAGATTCAAACAAGAGGGCATGACATGAGAATTAAGGGACAGAAGTTTAGGGGTAACATGAGGGGGAACTTCTTTACTCAGAGAGTGGTGGCTGTGTGGAATGATCTTCCAGCAGAAGTGGTGGAGGCAGGATCGATTTTAACATTTAAAAGTAAAGTGGATAGGTATATGGACGGGAAGGGAATGGAGGGGTATGGTCTGAGTGCAGGTAGATGGGACTAGAGGAAAATAAATGGTCGGCACGGACTGGAAGGGCCGAGAAGGCCTGTTTCCGTGCTGTAATTGTTATTTGGTAATATGGGACAGAACGCGGGCAGGTGGGACTGACGTAGCTGGGACATTGTTGGGCGGTGCGGGCAAGTTGGGCCGAAGGGCCTGTTTCCACGCCGCATCATTCTATGACTATACAGCGCGGAAGCAGGCCCTTCGACCCACCGAATCGTCACCGGCCAGCCATCCCCGAACACAATCACACTACCCTGTGGGTTTAACAGAGTGCCTTTTTTCTCCGCAGCTACCTGATTGCCAAGTCGTTTGGCCGGCGAATGCTCTACCCAGGCTCAGTGTCCCTGCTGCAGAAAGCCATCATGCCCATGCTGATCCAAGGCCAGACTCGATTGATGGAGGAGGTGAGACCTGTTCGCTCGTCAGTGCTCCATTATAGATGAGGCTCTCACACGGGTTTCGCTAAACGAAACTAATCAATGTCCTTATTACCACACCTGGAGTATTGTGTGCAGTTTTGGTCCCTTAATTTGAGGAAGGACATTCTTGCTATTGAGGGAGTGCAGCGTAGGTTTACAAGGTTAATTCCCAGCAGGCACATGCCATGAGTAATTACTCAGTAGGCAGTCAGTCGGCTTTTTAAAAAAATTAAACCGCGCATGCGCAGATTGTACTCCGTAAAAATTAAAAATAAAAATAAAAACAGTAACATTCAATTTGCCCAAGGCTTCCTAGTCTCCTTTATTCTGAATTACTGAATTGGGGTGGGGGGGGGGGGTGAAGGGTGATGCCAGGTGGAGAGATGGTGGGAAAAATGGGAGTACAGGGAATAGTTGAATCAGTTGTCATCTAATAGAATTACAACACTTGTTCAAGGGACCATTTGGGGGAACAGTTCCTTTCACAGCGTGTGGAGAGTGTGTGCCAGGGGTAAAGTTGTGCGGAGGGCACGAGTGTTGAGAAGGAGGGTGTCGGGGATACTGCCAGTAACTCACTCACTCACCGCTGCCGCAGCTCTCCGGGCGCGAAGCCACGCACTGTATCCGGGGATAGAAGCAGCTCAGGGAGCGGCCACCGGGACCCGACAGCAGAACTGGCCGCCACTTGATATGAGGAGAAGGCAGGAATGGGGTACTGATTGGGGATGATCAGCCATGATCACATTGAATGGCGGCACTGGTTCCAAATGGCCTACTGGGTGCAGGAGTAGGGCCAAGTGACCTACTCCTGCACATCTACCTGTTCATTGGGTCAATAATCCCATCAGTCACACACCCTGGGGATCATTCGGTCTATGGGTCATAACTAGAGTTTAGTTTAGTTTGGTGATACAGCGCGGAAACGGGCCCCTTGGCCCACCGAGTCCGCGCCGACCCACGATCCACGCTCACTAACGCTTTCCTACACACGCTCAGGACGATTTACATTTATGCGAAGCCAATTAACAATAGACAATAGGTGCAGGAGTGGGCCATTCGGCCCTTCGTGCCAGCACCGCCATTCACTGTGATCATAGCTGATCATCCACAATCATGAAAAAGCTGGGCAGCAGCACTGGAGAAATGGAATTAATGACATTTTGAGTTGAGACCCTTCTTCGGACCGGAGATTACACCAATCCAGAGATGCTGCCTGACCCGCTGAGTTACTCTATCTTCGGTGGAAACGAACATTGCTGTTTATTTCTACATAAAATGGCCAGCATAGGCACAGTGGGCCAATATACAATAGACAATAGATGCAGGAGTAGGCCATTCGGCCCTTCGAGCCAGCACCGCCATTCACTGTGATCATGGCTGATCATCCACAATCAGTACCCCGTTCCTGCCTTCTCCCCAAATCCCCTGACCGCTATTTTTAAGAGCCCTATCTAGCTCTCACTTGAAAGGATCCAGAGAATCGGCCTCCACCGCCCTCTGAGGCAGAGAATTCCACAGACTCACAACTCTCTGTGTGAAAAAGTGTTTCCTCGTCTCCGTTCTAAATGGCTTACCCCTTATTCCTAAACTGTGGCCCCAGGTTCTGGACTCCCCCAACATTGGGAACATGTTTCCTGCTGCTAGCGTGTCCAAACCCTTAACAACCTTATATGTTTCAATAAGATTCCCTCTCATCCTTCGAACCCGGGTCTCCGGCGCTGCAAGCGCCCTAAGGCGGTGACTTGAGTTTATGCGGTCACGGTGGCGCAGCGGCCGAGTTGCTGCCTCACAGCGAATGCAGCGCCGGAGACCCGTGTTCCATCCTGACTACGGGCACTGTCTGTACGGAGTTTGCACGTTCTCCCCGTGACCTGCGTGGGTTTTCTCAGAGATCTTCGGTTTCCTCCCACGCCCTTAAGACGTGCAGGTTTGTAGGTTAATTGGCTTGGTATAAGTGTAAAAGTTGTCCCTAGTGGGTTAAGTTGCAGGGATCGTTGGTTGGCTCGGGCCGAAGGGCCTGTTTCCGCCCTGTATCTCTATACTAAACAAAATTAAACTCTACCAGTGCCAGCTCTGATTTGTTCTGTACCTTTACAAACCTCTAGTTTCCATCCTGTATCTTTTCACACCTGTTCACACCAGTTCTATGCTATTCCACAAGTGTGTGTGTGGGGCGGTGCTAGCGTGCGGGGATCGCTGGTCGGCGCCGACTCGGCGGGCCAAAGGGCCTGCTTCCGCCCTGTGTCTCTGAAGTAAACGGAACTGATTGAGTGTGACGTTTGTCTTTGCAGTACCAGGGTAAGCGAGCCAAGCTGATCTCCTGCGATGGCAACCAGATCGACACCGTGTTTGTGGACCGCCGGACGGCAGGGACGGAGAACGGCAAGAAGCTGGTAAGCCTTCACACCAGCCACCCAAATCTATGGACGACCTGTGCGTTGCCGCTGGGTGGTTCCCGTAATGGCCAGAGAGTGGTTTCCATAATGGCCGGAGGGTGGTTCCCATAATGGCCGCCGGGTGTTGCCCGTAATGGCTGCCGGGTGTTGCCCGTAACGGCAGCCAGGTATTGCCTGTAACGGCAGCCAGGTGGTGCCCGTAATGGCAGCCTGGTGGTGCCCGTAATGGCAGCCGGGTGATGCCCGTAATGGCAGCCGGGTGGTGCCCGTAATGGCCGCCGGGTGTTGCCCGTAATGGCTGCCAGGTGGTGCCTGCAATGGCCGCTGGATGTCGCCTATAATGGCCTCTGGTTGGTTCCCGTAATGGCTGCCGGGTAGTGCCCGTAATGGCCGCTTCGCCAGCAGTCTGTCTTGCCTCTTCTCTGTTTTTATTGTTTTAAGTATGTCTGGAATGTTTTTTTTAAATGTCTCTTATGTTTTATGTGGGGGGGGGGGGGTGGGGGGTCGGGGGAAACATTTTCCAGTCACTTACCTGGACGGAGAGAGGGGTTGAACATCGGACCGTCGGCAGTGGCGACTGCAGAGCGTTCAAGGCCCCGACCACGGGTGAACGAAGGAGGAAGATGACTGAACTTTATTACCTTCCATCACAGTGAGGAACGTGGATTCCACTGTGGTGGATGTTTATGTTAGACTTTATTTGATGCGGCTGTGTGTCTTGTTGCTTTTCACTTAGTATGGCTGCATGGTAACTCAAATGGCACTGTTCCTGCACTGGTGCGCGTGACAATCAAATTGATTCTTGAATCTATGGAGAGAGGGCCGAAGATGTCCTGGTTGGGTTTGCTCCTGAGCTTGGCCAAGCTGGCTCAACCACGATTCACTGCGCCAGGCGGAAGAGAGGCACGCTCGAGCCGCCCGTCTCCTTTTCCGGGGGTCGCGTCCGTGCCCGAGTGGCACTAGAGAGGGTCGCCCCGGGGGATTTCCAGGACCGCGGGGGGTGGGATTTCCCGCCGGAACCGCAGACGCTGGCTGACAGCGCAAGATATAAAGTGTTGGAGTAACTCAGCAGGTCAGGCAGCATATGAGACAGTTTCCTCCCCTGAGTGTGGGAGGAAACCGGAGCATGCGAAGAAAATGTGCGCGAGGGCACGGGGAGATTGTACAATCTCCGTACAGGTAGCACCCGTGGTCAGGATCGATCCTGGGTCACTGGTGGTGTGAGGCAGCAATTCTACCGCTTTAGCTCGGGGGAGGGGGGGGCGGAGACTAAAGTCTAAAGAGAGATCACCACTGTGATTCCCCTGCGATTGAGAGGAAAGAGGGCGGGTTTTATGAACTGATTTCGTCGAGAATCTTCCATGCCACCCCTCGGTAACAAGCGCGCTTTTTTCCAACCCCAGGTGATCTGCTGCGAGGGGAACGCAGGATTCTACGAGGTTGGCTGCGTCAGCACTCCACTGGAAGGTAGGGGAAATTGCCGGCGCCCATCTCTGCATGCTGCGGGGAGGAGGGCGAATTCGATGTGTTTATATCAAGGGGATTGCGATTTAAAAAAAAAACTGAGACGGGCACAAAACGCCGGAGCAACTAGGCGGGACGGGCAGCGCCTCCGGAGAAAGAAGGAATGGGTAACCCTTCTTCAGACTGGTTAGGGATGAGAGTAAACAAGAGATATATAAACGACTAGACAACCCATGGACCCGTTAGGTGCCCGTTGTGACGCCAGAGAATCCCGTTGTCACGCCTGTCAAAATGGCGATCTGAAAATGGCGGTTGGGCCCGGCAACACTCCCCCAACTGCGCAGCCGCGGATAGCGGGCCTGGCAACCCTCCCCCAACTTTATAGATTGAGATAGACAATCTGTGCAGGAGTAGGCCATTCGGCCCTTCGAGCCAGCACCGCCATTCAATGTGATCATGGCTGACCATCCCCAATCAGTACCCCGTTCCTGCCTTCTCCCCATATCCCCTGACTCCACTATCTTTAAGAGCCCTATCTAGCTCTCTCTTGAAAGCATCCAGAGAACCCGCCTCCACCGCCCTCTGAGGCAGAGAATTCCACAAACTCACAAATCTCTGTAAGAAAAAAGTGTTTCCTCGTGACCGTTCTAAATGGCTTACCCCTTATTCTTAAACTGCGGCCCCTGGTTCTGGACTCCCCCAACATCGGGAACATGTTTCCTGCCTCTAGCGTGTCCAAACCCTTAATAATCTTAAATGTTTCAATAAGATCCCCTCTCATCCTTCTAAACTCTCAGAGTGTGCAAGCCCAGCCGCTCCATTCTCTCAGCATATGAGAGTCTCGCCATCCCGGGAATTCACCTTGCAAACCTACGCTGCACTCCCTCAATAGCAAGAATGTCCTTCCTCAAATTTGGAGACCAAAACTGCACACAATTGATCCAATGCCAGTGACGTCCAATCTCTCACCCTCGAATTGGGCAGGAAAATCTCTTCTGGACCCTCTCCACTGTCATTATATCTTTCCTTAAAAAAGGGCATGTGATTGGAGTAGAATTGGGGCATTCGGCCCATTAAGTTTACTCCACCATTCAATCACAGCTGATCTATCTCTCGCTTGAAAATGTCCAGAGAACTGGCCTCATTCCCAGGATGGCGGGACTGTCATATGCTGAGAGAATGGAGCGGCTGGGCTTGTATACATGGCTAATCATCTCCAATCAGTACCCCGTTCCTGCCTTCTCCCCGTATCCCCTGACTCCGCTATCTATAAGAGCCCTATCTAGCTCTCTCTTGAAAGCATCCAGAGAACCTGCCTCCACCGCCCTCCGAGGCAGAGAATTGCATGGACGTTTCCTGTCCTATCCATTTACCTGTCCAGTATCTCTGAACTAAACTAAACTAACCCACCATAGATAGACACGCAAAGGGTGGTGGGTGTATGGAACGAGCTGACAGAGGAGGTAGTTGAGGCTGGGACTATCCCAACGTTTGAGAAACAGTTAGACAGGTACATGGATGTGACAGGCTTGGAGGGATATGGACCAAACGCAGGTAGGTGGGACTAGTGTCAGCGCTGCCAATTTTTGTCAAGAGCATTTCAGTATTCCAGTACCCGAAAATCAGTATTTTGCTGAGGAAATCAGTATGTTTACACGGTGCCAGTTTGCTGAAATGTTTTTTTTCATGTGCGATCATACCCATGTTAGAGTACAAGAATGCAGAACGTTATATACTGCTGTTTGAACGGCTGCTTCCTGCATTTAGCGCCAGATGATGATGTAGAAGTCATTGGAGGCTCCCTCTCCCTCCCTCTCTTTCCTCCTCCTTTTTTTCTCCAGCCTCTCTTATTCCCTCCCTCCCCGAACAGTCTGTGACCCATAGCGCTGTGGCCATAGCGCTATGTGTAAAGGCAATAGTGCTCCAGCTGGTAGCGCTATAATTCGAACCCGTAGCACTGAACTGACAGCACTGTTTAAAACTGTAGCAGGGCAGTTATAAAAGGACTGGACAAGCTAGATGCAGGAAAAATGTTCCCAATGTTGGGCGAGTCCAGAACCAGGGGCCACAGTCTTAGGATAACGGGGAGGTCATTTAAGACTGAGGTGAGAAAAAACTTTTTCACTCAGAGAGATGTGAATTTATGGAATTCCCTGCCATAAAGGGCAGTGGAGGCCAAGTCACTGGATGGATTTAAGAGACAGTTAGATAGAGCTCTAGGGGCGAGTGGAATCAAAGGATATGGGGAGAAGGCAGGCATGGATTATTGATTGGGGATGATCAGCCATGATCACAATGAATGGCGGTGCTGGCTCGAAGGGCCGAATGGCCTTCTCCTGACAAGACAAGAAGAAGAAGTAGTGCCCTATTTAACTCTCTCTTGAAAGTATCCAGAGAACCGGCCTCTGAGATGGAGAATTCCACATGCTCACAACTCTCTGTGAGAAAAAGTGTTTCCTCGTCTCCGTTCTAAATGGCTTACTCCTTATTCTTAAACTGGTTCTGGACTCCCCCAACATGGGGAACATGTTTCGTGCCTCTAGCGTGTCCAAAGCCTTAATAATCTTATATGTTTCAATAAGATCCCCTCTTATCCTTCTAAATTCCAGAGTGTACAAGTCCATATATAATAATAATATATAATATAAATAATATAAAAATATATTCAAATTGTCCCTAGAGTGTGTATGTGTGTGTGTGTGTAGGATAGTGTTAGTGTGTGGGGAGCGCTGGTCGGCGTGGGGATCGGTGGGCAGAAGGGCCTTTTTCTGCGCTGTGTCTCTAAACTGAACTTAACTAGCGAGCAGGCAGTGTTACTATATAACGGCATTTACTGTGGGTCCGCGGGCACTACTGATCACTCTGTTCTCCATGTTTGCAGCTGGCTATTCCGTGCTGGGATGGAATCACCCCGGCTTTGCCGGCAGCACCGTGAGTAGCGGGGCCGTGAGGGGTTGTTGTGTGCGCGTGAGGGAGTGACCGTGCGTGAGGGAGTGACCGTGCGTGAGTGAGGGAGCGTGTGTGAGTGAGGGAGCGTGTGTGAGTGAGGGAGCGTGTGTGAGTGAGGGAGCGTGTGTGAGTGAGGGAGCGTGTGTGAGCGAGCGAGTGTGTGTGAGCGAGCGAGTGTGTGTGAATGACCGTGTGTGAGGGAGCGTGTGTGAGTGACAGAGTGTGTATGAGTGAGCGAGTGTGAGCGAGTGTGTGTGAATGAGCGAGTGTGTGTGAATGAGCGAGTGTGTGTGAATGAGCGAGTGTGTGTGAGCGAGTGTGTGCGAGTGAGCGAGTGCGAGTGAGCGAGTGTGTGCGAGTGAGCGAGTGTGAGCGTGTGTGAGTGAGCGTGTGTGAGCGAGCATGAGCGTGAGTACGGGAGTGGGTGAGTGTGGGTGTGATGGGGGTCATGTCACATCCCTGTGTGAGTGTGGGCGTGTGAGTGTGTGAGGTGGGGACCATGTTGTCACTATCCTGTGAGTGTGCGCGTGTGACGGGCGTGTGTGTGTGACGGAGGCCATGTTGTCACTATCCTGTGTGTGTGTGTCTCTCTCTCCAGGGCGTGCCCTTCCCACAAAACGAGGCCAATGCCATGGACGTGGTGATCCAGTACGCCATGCACCGCCTCGACTTCACCCCTGACACCATCATCATGTACGCCTGGTCCATCGGTGGATTCACAGGTACAACCCCCCCCTCCCCCGCCCACGCACCCCCCCACACACACCCCGCCCACACACACACCCCGCCCACACACACATCCCATACACCCCCCCCCCCCCCCCACGTACCTCTATCGCTGCGCCACCGTGACCACCCTTTCAAATTAAAATGCTATCTCTGAATGCTTCGTTGAAACCTTCTGGCTAACAACGTTCTATTCTACATTTTCCTTGACCCACTTCTCCTTTGATGTCTCGTTTTCACACCTCACACTTCCTTATCTCTGCATCTCCCCCTCCCCTGACTCTCAGTCCGAGGAAGGGTCTCGACCCGAAACATCGTCCGTTCCTTCTCCCCAGAGTCGCTGCCTTGGCCCGCTGAGTTACTCCAGCATTTTGTGTCTATCTTCATCTTGAAGCTACTGGCTAATGGAAAGCTGCAGACGCTGGTGGTGGAGTATTGTGTGCAGTTTTGGTCTCCAAATTTGAGGAAGGACATTCTTGCTATTGAGGGAGTGCAGCGTAGGTTCACCAGGTTCATTCCCGGGATGGCGGGACTGTCATATGCTGAGAGAATGAAGCGGCTGGGCTTGTATTCTCTGGAGTTTAGAAGGATGAGAGGGGATCTTATTGAAACATATAAGATTATTAAGGGTTTTTACACGCTAGAGGCAGGAAACATGTTCCCGATGTTGGGGGAGTACAGAACCAGGGGGCACACAGTTTAAGAATAAGGTGTAAGCCATTTAGAACGGAGACGAGGAAACACTTTTTCTCACAGAGAGTTGTGAGCATGTGGAATTCTCCATCTCAGAGGCCGGTTCTCTGGATACTTTCAAGAGAGAGTTAAATAGGGCACTACTTCTTGTCTATGGCGTGCACTGCCTAAAGCTGTAGGACAACTTGTTCTATTTGATCTTATTTGATTGTGCACGCCAGGTTGATTGCATTCGTCGAAACAGGGCGGACCATGTGAAGGTTACAATCTCCCAACCCATAGGGCTCTTAAAGATAGCGGAGTCAGGGGATATCGGGAGAAGGCAGGAACGGGGTACTGATTGGGGATGATTAGCCATGATCACATTGAATGGCGGTGCTGGCTCAAAGGGCTGAATGGCCTACTCCTGCACCTATTGTCTATTGTTTGTTGTGCTATAAACGATAGACACAAAATGCTGAGCGTTGGGGTGTGTGCTCGCTTGGCCCGCTAATCACACGCGGTTGGTTTCATTCTGTAGCAACCTGGGCCACGATGAACTATCCGGAGATCAGCGCTCTGGTTCTGGACGCCTCCTTTGACGACCTCGTGCCCCTCGCCCTGAAGGTCATGCCCGAGACGTGCAGTAAGTCACCTTTAACCTTTAACCTCTCCCATTTACAAATGGATCGAAATTGGCACAGGTTTCTCATTGTCACGTGTGCTGAGGTGCAGTCAACATCTTTGTTTGTCCGTAAGTTCTTCATTACTTAGTTAAGTTAGTTTAGTTGAATTTACACTTGCATGCCGTGATCCCATTGAATGGCGGTGCTGGTTCGAAGGGCCGAATGGCCTACTCCTGCACCTATTGTCTATTAATTTAAACGGGATCCCACCACTGGCCACATCTTCCCATCTCCTCCCCTTTCGGCTTTCCGCAGAGACCGCTCCCTCCGTAACTCCCTGGTCAATTTGTCCCTTCCCACCCAAACCACCCCATCTCCTGGAACTTGCCCTTCCAACCACAAGAAATGCTACACATGGCGCTTTACCTCCCCCCCTTGACTCCACCCAAGGACACAAGCAGTCTTTCCAGGTGCGGCAGAGGTTCACCTGCACCTCCTCCAACCTCATCTATTGCATCCACTGCTCTAGGTGTCAGCTGCTCTACATCAGTGAGACCAAGCGCAGGCTGGGCGATCGCTTCGCCCAACACCTCTGCTCGGTTCGCAATAACCAACCTGATCTCCCGGTGGCCAAGCACTTCAACTTCCCCTCTCATTCCGAATCCAACCTTTCTATCCTGGGCCTCCTCCATGGCCAGAGTGAGTCCCACCGCAAATCGGAGGAGCAGTACCTCATATTTCGCTTGGGCAGTTTACACCCCAGCGGTATGAACATTGACTTCTCCAATTTCAGGTAGTCCCTTCTTTCTCCCTCCTTCTCCTTCCCCTCCCCTTCCCAGTTCTCCCACAAGCCCACTGTCTCCGCCTCTTCCTTTCTTCTTCCCGCCCCCACCCCCACATCAGTCTGAAGAAGGGTCTCGACCCGAAACGTCACCCATTCCTTCTCTCCATAGATGCTGCCTCACCCGCTAAGTTTCTCCAGCATTTTTGTCTGCCTTGTAAAATGGCAAGATGTGCGGGGATCGCTGGTCGGCACAGACTCGATGGGCCGAAGAACCTGCTGTCTCAAAGCTGACCTAAGAAAAGGATATGGTGTTAATGCCGGCTAATTAGTGAAGATGGACATGAAAAAGCTGGGCAGCAGCACTGGAGAAATGGAGTTAGTGACATTTTGAGTCGGGACCCTTCTTCTGACCAGAGATGACACCAATCCAGAGATGCTGCCTGACCCGCTGAGTTACTCCAGCTTTTTGTGTCTATCTTCGGTGGAAACGAACATCTGCTGCTAATTGCTACATAAAATGGCCAGCATGGACGCAGTGGGCCAATGTACAATAGATAATAGACAATAGATGCAGGAGTAGGCCATTCGGCCGTTCGAGCCAGCACCGCCATTCACTGTGATCACGGCTGATCATCCCCAATCAGTACCCCGTTCCTGCCTTCTCCCCATATCCCCTGACTCCGCTATCTTTAAGAGCCCTAGCTAGCTCTCCTTTGAAAGCATCCAGAGAACCGGCCTCCATCACCCTCTGAGGCAGAGAATTCCACAGACTCACAACTCTCTGTGTGAAAAAGTGTTTCCTCGTGTAAAGTGTAAAACCTGCACGTCTTTAGAATCTGTGGGGGGCAAACCGGAGCTCCAGGACAAAACCCATGCGTGGTCGGGATCGAACCCGGGTCCCCGGCGCTGTGAGGCTGCGACTCTACCACTGCGCCACTGTGAATGGAGTTGGTAAAATAAAATAAAATCAAACCATCCCTCCAATTCGACGACCTCGAAAAGATCACCCACTCATTCTCCTCCCGCGTCGATTACTGCAACTCCCTTTACACTGGCATCAGCCAATCTTCCCCGTTCCGCCTGCAACATGGTCCAAAACACCGCAGCGAGACTCCTGGCGGGCACCCGAAAAAGGGACCACATCACCCTGATCCTGGTCTCTCTCCACTGGCTCCCTGTACGGTTCCGAATCAATTTCAAGCTCCTCCTTTCTGTCTACAAAGCCCTTAACGGGCTTGCCCCCACCTTCATCAAAAATCTGATTACCCACTGCACCACCTCAGGTCCCTCAGATCGGCCGAATTGGAGTTACTGAACATCCCGCGGTCTAGGCATAAACCCAGGGTGATCGCGCCTTTGCAGTTGCAGCTCCTAGACTGTGGAACAGCATCCCTCTTCCCATCAGAACCGCCACCTCCATCAACTCCTTTAAGTCGAGACTGAAAACTTATTTCAACTCGCAAGCCTTTCTTGAGGTCCTCTGAGGGAGCGCTGTATGTATGTATCTATGTATGTATTGTTAGATCTATGTACCACTGTATGTAGCACGTTAGTACCTGCACCAATGTAAAGCATTTTGGTCAACGAGAGTGGATTTTAAATGTGCTTTAGAAATAAAATTGACTTGACTTGAAAGATGGGCATTTAATGAAGCCTGTATGGCCGTGGTGGGCTGAAGGGCCTGCGGTGTACTGGAGGGCTGTGCGACTGATTATTTTTTTCCCTTGCAGGGGGCTTGGTCACAAGGACAGTACGCGAATACCTCAACCTCAACAACGCAGAGCAGCTGTGCAAGTGAGTCGCTCCCTGCTGCCACTAACCTCACCTCCTCGCCTTCATAGAGAGCCGGTCCAGCTGTAGTGCAGAGATACAGCGCGGAAACTGGCCCCACAGACAGTAGACAGTAGGTGCAGGAGTAGGCCATTCGGTCCTTCCAGCCAGCACCGCCATTTAATGTGATCAATAGACAATAGGTGCAGGAGGAGGCCATTCGGCCCTTCCAGCCAGCACCGCCATTCAATGTGATCATGGCTGACCGCCCCCAATCAGTACCCCGTTCCTGCCTTCTCCCTTGACTCCGCTATTTTTAAGAGCCCGATCTAACTCTCTCTTGAAAACATCCAGAGAACCGGCCTCCACCGCCCTCTGAGGCAGAGAATTCCACAGACTCACCACTCTGTGAGAAAAAGTTTTTCCTCGTCTCCTTTCAAAATGGCTTACCCCTTATTCTTAAACTATGTGCGGCCCCTGGTTCTGGACTCCCCCAACATCGGGAACATGTTTCCTGTCTCTAGCGTGTCCAAACCCTTAATAATCTTATATGTTACAATGAGATTCGCTCTCATCCTTCTAAACTCCAGAGTGTACAAACCCAGCCGCTACATTCTCTCAGCATGTGACAGTCCCGCCATCCGGGAATTAACCTTGTAAACCTACGCTGCACTCCCTCAATAGCAAAAATGTCCGTCCTCAAATTAGGGGACCAAAACTGGACACAATACTCCAGGTGTGGTCTCACTAGGGCCCTGTACAACTGCAGAAGGATCTCCGCACACTAACATTATCGTACACACACAGGGAAAAATTTACATTTACACCAAGCCAATTAGCCTACAAACCTGGACTTTGGAGTGTGGGAGGAAACCGAAGATCTTGGTGGAAACCCGCAGGGAGAACGTGCAAACTCCGCACACACAGCACCTGTAGTCGGGATCGAACCCGGCTCTCCGGCGCTGTGAGGCAGCAACTCTACCGCTGTGCCGCCATTAAATTTGGATTATTTTCAAATCTTGCCCTTCTCACTTAAAACCTATGTCCCCCGGTTCCTGATTCCTGGGCTTAAGACTCTGTATGTTCACCCAAGCAAGGTACAAAATGCTGGAGTAACTCAGCGGGACAGGCAGGAATGGGTGACGTTTCTGGTCGAGAGCTGAAACGTCATCCATTCCTTCTCTCCAGAGATGCTGCCTGTCCCGCTGAGTTACTCCAGAATTTTGTCTCCCTCGTCAGTATGATTCTGCAGTTCCATCCTATTTAGAAGGGTGAGAGGGGATCGGGTGATGTTTTGGCTCGAGACCCTTCTACTTAGAGAAACAAGTCTGGAGTTTATAACAATGAGAGGGGATCTTATTAAAACATATAAGATTATTAAGGGTTTGGACACGTTAGAGGCAGGAAACATGTTCCCGATGTTGGGGGAGTCCAGAACCAGGGGTCACAGTTTAAGAATAAGAGGTTGGTCATTTAGAACGGAGACGAGGAAACACTTTTTCTCACAGAGAGTGGTGAGTCTGTGGAATTCCCTGCCTTCTTTGTCTATTGTTTATTGAGCTGTGCTTTTGTTCTCGTTGCAGGTACCAGGGGCCGCTGGTGCTGATCCGGCGCACCAAAGACGAGATCATCACCACGTGGGTAGAAACTCCGGCGGCTCTGCTCCGTTCTCCGCGCGCACCGAGTCCGACACGTCTCGCCGTTACCGCCAGCCGCTGCCCCCCCCCGCACCCCACCCAAACCTCGTGCAGTTCAGTCGCAAACATGTCCCGGCTACACGAGTCCCACCCGCCCGCGTTTGCCCCCCCCCTCTCTTCCACCCCCTTCTCTTCCACCCCTGTTGGGGACTATGCGTGAGTGGATAGAGCGGGGCATGGGGTAAAATGAGCGAATTAAACCCTTTTCCACAAAGCGAATGATTCATATTAATATAATATCAAGGGGGGTGTTTAGTGTGTGTGGGGGGTGGTTACTGCGTGTGTGACCCCGCAGGCCGCGCCCCCGTTACCCCTACCCCAACTGCTCTAAACCTGTCCCATCAAAATACTTGTCGATACCTCCGAACTAAACTAAACTAAACCATCATAGATAGACAAAAAATGCCGGAGTTACTCAGCAGGACAGGCAGCATCTCCGGAGATGAGGTTCTGGCGACGTTTCGGGTCGAGACTCTCCTCCTCTCCGGAGATGCTGCCGGTCCCGCTGAGTTACTCCAGCATTTTGTGACTGTCTTTGGTTTATTGCCACGTGGGCACCAAAGTACAGTGTAACGTGCGTGTAACCGGCCTCCACTGCCTTCGGAGGCAGAGAATCCACAGATTGACAACTCTCTGGGTGAAAAAGTTTTTTCTCATCTCCGTTCTAAATGACCAACCCCTTATTCTTAAACTGTGGCCCCTGGTTCTGGACTCCCCCAACATCGGGAACATGTTTCCTGCCTCCAGCATGTCCAAACCCTTGATATTATCTTATATGTTTCAATAAGATCTCCTCTCATCCTTCTGAACTCCAGAAGGTACAAGCCTTCTCCCCGTATCCCCTGACTCCGCTTTCTTTAAGAGCCCTATCTAGCTCTCTCTTGAAAGCATCCAGAGAACCGGCCTCCACCGCCCTCCGAGACACAGGTGGAGGTCGGAGATCCGGGAAGAGTTGGCCTGTAACAAGAGCGTTCTCCATTCCCATGTCACAGGATTCCAGATGATATCATGTCGAACAGAGGCAACGATCTTCTACTGAAGCTGCTCCAGTTCAGGTAACCGCCCAGCTTCTGCCGTGCCCGCCGCGCTGTTCCGCCTATCACGATACGGTGCGGAACTTTAATCGCCGTCCCGCGCCTAGGTACCGTGAAATTAATTCTTGTGTACGAGCATCACACTATGCATGTCGTTAAGCTGGGCGCGGTGCGGAGAAGGTAGACTCAGGCTGCTGGAGTAACTCAGCGGGACAGGCAGCAACTCCGGAGAGATGGAATGGGTGACGTTCCGGGTCGTGACCCTTCTTCAGACAGTTAGACTGTAGGGACATGAATAGGGCAGGTTTGGAGGGAAATGGGCCAAACGCGGGCAGGTGCAGACTGGGGCATGTTGGCCGGCGTGGGCAAGTTGGGCCGAAGGGCCTGTTTCCACGCTGGATCACTCTGCGACTCGATAAGCACTTAGATACGTCTCAGATACAGCGCAAGTGTATAGCGGTGATACGCTGAGACGATGTACAGAGCCGCCATTTTGGCGCCATTTTCAGGTCCGAGTTACATAGAAACATCGAAAATAGGTGCAGGAGGAGGCAATTTGGCCCTTCGAGCCTGCAGCGCCATTCATTGTGATCATGGCTGATCGTCCCCAATCAATAACCCGTGCCTGCCTTCTCCCCATATCCCTTGACTCCACTAGCCTCTAGAGCTCTACCTAACTCTCTCTTAAATCCATCCAGTGATTTGGCCTCCACTGCCCTCTGTGGCAGGGAATTCCACAAATTCACAACTCTCTGGGTGAATTTTTTTTTTCTCACCTCAGTTGTAAATGGCCTCCCCTTTATTCTAAGACTGTGGCCCCTGGTTCTGGACTCGTCCAACATTGGGAACATTTTTCCTGCATCTAGCTTGTCCAGTCCTTTTATAATTTTATATGTTTCTATAAGATATCCCCTCATCCTTCTAAACTCCAGTGAATACAAGCCGAGTCTTTTCAATCGTTCCTTTTATGACAGTCCCGCCATCCCAGGGGTTAATCTCGTGAACCTACGCTGCACTGCCTCAATCACAAGGATGTCGTTCCTCAAATTAGGAGACCAAAACTGTACACAATACAACAGATGTGGTCTCACCAGAGCCCTATACAACTGCAGAAGAACCTCTTTACTCCTGTACTGAAATCCTCTTGTTATGAAGGCCAACATTCCATTAGCTTTCTTCACTGCCTGCTGTACCTGCACGACAACTTTCAGTGACTGGTGTACAAGGACACCCAGATCTCACGGTACCTCCCCCTTACCTAACCCTATTGAGATAATCTGCCCCCTTGTTTTTGCCGCCAAAGTGGATAACCTCACAGTTGTTGTGTGCTTGGCCTGAGCACGGAGCAGTGGGAGTCGGCCAGCAGGGGGCAACGCACTGCCCAAGCGGTATAGTTGCTGCCTCTCAGCGCTGGAGGTCCCGGTTCGATCCTGACCACGGCTGCTGTCTGTACGGAGTTCGCACGTTCACCCCCGTGACCTGCGCGCGTTTTCTCCGGGTGCTCCGGTGTCCTCCCACACTCAATGGCGCACCGTACTCCTTTGTCGGTTAAATTGGCTTCTGTAAATTGTAAATCGTCCTGAGTGTGTGTCGGTCAGTGCTAGTGTACGGGGTGATCGCTGGCCACTCGATGGGTCGAAGGGCCTGCACCTCTAAAGCATGAAGTGTAGTCCAAAGCCAATCGGCCCATCAAGCCTTGACTAGCCATTCAGCACTATCATCGACTATCTGACCCAGTCCTCATCTCTGCTTCTAACCTTTCCTATAACATTTATTTTTTCATCTTTTTAAAATAATTTAAGCTAGTTCAGTTTAGTGATACAGCGCGGAAATAGGCCTTTCGACCCGCTGTGTTAGAAACATAGAAAATAGGCGCAGTAGGAGGCCATGTGGCCCTTTGAGCCAGCACCGCCATTCAATAGACAATAGGTGCAGGAGGAGGCCATTCGGCCCTTCGAGCCAGCACCGCCATTCAATGTGATCATGGCTGATCATCCCCAATCAGTACCCTGTTCCTGCCTTCACCCCATATCCCCTGACTCCGCTATCTTTAAGAGCTCTTTCCAACTCTCTGGAAAGCATCTAGAGAATTGGCCTACACCGCCTTCTGAGGCAGAGAATTCCACAGACTCACAACTCTCTGGGTGAAAATGTTTTTCTTCATCTCCGTTCTAAATGTCCGATCGCTTATTGTTAAACTGTGGCCCCTGGTTCTGGACTCCCCCAACATCGGGAACATGTTTCGTGCCTCCAGCGTGTCCAATCCCTTAATAATCTTATATGTTTCAATAAGATCCCCCTCTCATCCTTCTAAACTCAAGCCCAGGGAGTGTACAAGCCCAGCCACTCCATTATCTCAGCATATAACAGTCCCGCCATCCCGGGAATTAACCTTGTAAACCTATGCTGCACTCCCTCAATAGCAAAAGTGTCCTTCCTCAAATTAGGGGACCAAAACTGCAAACAATACTCCAGGTGTGGTCCCACTATGGCTCTGTACAACAGCAGAAGGACCTCTTTGCTCCTGTACTCAACTCCTCTGATCTCCCGGTGGCCAGCGATCACCCTGTAAACTAGCACTGAACGACACACACTCAGGAACGATTTACAACTTCCCCTCCCATTCCCAATCCGACCTTTCTGTCCTGGGCCTCCTCCATGGCCAGAGTAAGTCCCACCGCAAATTGGAGGAGAAGCACCTCATATTTCGCTTGGGCAGTTTACACCCCAGTGGTATGAACATTGACTTCTCAAATTTCAGGTAGTCCCTGCTTTCTCCCTCTTTCCCCTCCCCTCCCGTGCTCTCCCACAGCTTACTGTCTCCGCCTCTTCCATTCTTCTCCCCCCTCCCCCACCTCCACATCAGTCTGAAGAAGGGTCTCGACCTGAAACGTCACTTATTCCTTCGCTCCATAGATGCTGCCTCACCCGCTAAGTTTCTCCAGCATTTTTGTCCACCTCTTGTTATGAAGATCAACACACCATTAGCTTTCTTTACGGCCATCCCGGGAATTAACCTGGTGAACCTACGCTGCTCTCCCTCAATAGACGGTGGCTGATCTATCTCTCCCTCGTCCGTTTTGTCCTTTGTGCTGCAGGTACCCCAAGGTGATGGCGGAAGAGGGGGTCCGCGTGGTACGGGAGTGGCTGAGTGCCTCGAATCCCCTGCAGGAAAGTAAGTCCGGCTCTCACCGTGTGCTTCGACAATAGGTGCAGGAGTAGGCCATTCAACCCTTCGAGCCAGCAGCGCCATTCACTGTGATCATGGCTGATCATCCGTTCCTGCCTTCTCCCCATATCCCCTCACTCCGCTATCTTTAAGAGCCCTATCCAGCTCTCTCTCTAAAGCATCCAGAGAACCGTCCTCCACCGTCCTCTGAGATACAGCGCGGAAACAGGCCCTTTGGCCCATCGGGTCCGTGAACGAGAACGAAAGCACAGAACAATAGATCATGGCTGATCATCCCCAATCAGTACCCTGTTCCTGCCTTCACCCCATATCCCCTGACTCCGCTATCTTTAAGAGCTCTTTCCAACTCTCTGGAAAGCATCTAGAGAATTGGCCTACACCGCCTTCTGAGGCAGAGAATTCCACAGACTCACAACTCTCTGGGTGAAAATGTTTTTCTTCATCTCCGTTCTAAATGTCCGATCGCTTATTGTTAAACTGTGGCTCCGTTCTAAATGGCTTACCCCTTATTCTCAAACTGTATGGCCCCTGGTTCTGGGCTCCCCCAACATCGGGAACATGTTTCCTGCCTCTAGCATGTCCAAACGCTTAATAATCTTATATGTTTCAATAAGATAGCCGGTTATTATCATATCCACTCTAATCTTGCGCGCAGTTCAGTAAAACGATAGTCGCCCGTCACAAGTTCTAGGACTCTTCTTCAGGCTGAAGTGGGGAGGGAGCCCACGGTGGCGCAGCGGTAGAGTTGCCGCCTTACAGCGAATGCAGCGCCGGAGGCCCGGGTTCCTACCATCCACGGGCTGCTCTCTGTACGGAGTTTGCACGTTCGCCCCTGCGATCTGCGTGGGTTCCCGAGATCACGTGAGATCTTCCCTTCAGCTTCCTCCCACACTCCAGAGACGTACAGGTGCCTAGGCTAATTGGCTTGGTATAAATGTAAAAATTGTCCCTAGTGTGTGTAGGATAGTGTTAGTGTGCGGGGATCGCTGGTCGGCGCGGACCCGGTGGGCCGAAGGGCCTGTTTCCGTGCTGTATCACAAAACTACACTAAACGTGAGCGTGGGTGGGGGTAGGTGGAGGTGGTAGGGGAGGTCGGGGAAGGGGGAGGAGGGGGTGGGATAGGTGTGGAGGGGGCGGGGGGGCGTAGTCATGGTGTGTTAGTGCCGCTCTGTGATGCAACATCTCTCTCTCCCTCTCTCTCTCCCTCTCTCCGCCTCTCTCCTCCTCTCTCCTCCTCCTCTCTCCCTCTCTCCCCCCCCCCCCCTCCCTCTCTGTCTGTGTGAACAGCTGCCCTGTACAGCCGCTACGAGGTTCACGATGACTGGTGCGTCTCGGTGCTGCAGTCCTACCGCTCGGAGCATGGACACATCTACCCCTGGACCGTGGGTGAGACAGCACGGAACGCCGGGAGAGGCGGCGAGCGGATTACAGGGGGGGGTGGGGGAAGAGATTAAATGGACCCTGGGGCAGTACAGAGTTTACAGGCAGTGCAGGGGGTGGGGGGGTTTGAACAGGGACCGGGACATGGGGCAGTGGTGAGGTGAATGGGATTGGGCACTGTCGTGGTGGTGGTGAGTTTAAAACAAGTGTGGGGAATGGGAGGGAGGGGCAGAGGGTGGGGAGAATCAGAAGGGGGGATGTGTGCTTGTGAGTGTGTGTGCAGGTGTGTGTGTGCATGCAAGTGCCTGCGTTGTGTGTGTGCGATGCAAGTGTGCGTGTAATTGGGTGTGTGTGCATGTGTGTTGTATAAGTGTTTCTTTGCATGTGTGTGTGTCTGCACATGTATGTGCTTGTAAGTGTGCGGTGGAAGTGTGTGTATGTGTTATGTACTTTTTTTGCACATGTGAGTGTTTGTACGTGTGTGTGTTGCAAGTGTATCTGTGTTGTAAGAGTGCGTTGTACGTGTGTGTGTTGTGCGTGTGTGTGTTGCAGCTGCTGCTATAGTGGGTCAGTGGGGGTTATGCGTGAGGGGATGGGGGTTATGTGAGGGGTGGGGATGTGGGGGTTATGTGTGTGTGAGGGGTGGGGGTTATGTGGGGGTGAGGGGGTGGGGGTTATGTGTATGGGGGGGTCTACATTGCGTTGGGTGATGATTTTTGCCGTGTGTTTAGGTGAGGACATGACGGCAGAGGGCCGGCGGCAACTGGCGATATTCCTGGTAAGTGGCTTCACTCCCCGTTACCCCGTCCGCACCGTCAGGGAGGGCAACAGGTGGTGCAGACTCACACGGGAGGGG
This sequence comes from Raja brachyura, assembly GCA_963514005.1. The sequence goes on from CAUPSL010000288.1 coordinate 58,609, forward strand.
GGTGGAAGGGGAGAGTGGTGGGGAGGGGGGAGTGGGGGGTGCTGTGTGTGTGTGGGTGTGGGGCGTGTGTGTGTGGGGTGGGCGTGTGTGTGTGGGGTGGGTGGGCGTGTGTGTGTGGGGTGGGCGTGTGTGTGTGGGGTGTGTGTGTGTGGGGTGTGTGTGGGGTGTGTGTGTGTGTGGGGGGTGTGTGTGTGGGCTGGGCATGTGGGCTGGGCGTGTGGGCTGGGCGTGTGGGGTGGGCGTGTGTGTGTGGGGTGTGTGTGTGGGGTGTGTGTGTGGGGTGTGTGTGTGGGGTGTGTGTGGGGTGTGTGTGTGGGGGGTGTGTGTGTGGGGGGTGTGTGTGTGTGGGGTGTGTGTGTGTGGGGTGTGTGTGTGTGGGGTGTGTGTGTGTGTGGTGTGTGTGTGTGGGGTGTGTGTGGGGTGTGTGTGTGGGGTGTGTGTGTGTGGGGTGTGTGTGTGTGGGGTGTGTGTGTGTGGGGTGTGTGTGTGTGGGGTGTGAGTGTGTGGGGTGTGAGTGTGTGGGGTGTGTGTGTGTGTGGGGTGTGTGTGTGTGGGGTGTGTGTGTGTGGGGTGTGTGTGTGTGTGTGGGGTGTGAGTGTGGGGTGTGAGTGTGGGGTGTGTGTGTGTGGGGTGTGTGTGTGTGGGGTGTGTGTGTGTGGGGTGTGTGGTGTGTGGGGTGTGAGTGTGGGGTGTGGGTGGGTGTGTGTGTGTGTGTGTGGGGGGGGGTGTGTGAGTATGGGGTGTGTGTGTGGGGTGTGAGTGTGGGGTGTGTGTGTGTGGGGTGTGAGTGTGGGGTGTGTGTGTGTGGGGTGTGTGTGTGTGGGGTGTGTATGGGGTGGGGGTGTGTGTGGGGTGGGGGGGTGTGTGTGGGGTGGGGGTGTGTGTGGGGTGGGGTTGTGTGGGTGTGGGTGTGTGTGTGTGTGTGGGGGGGGGGTGTGTGTGTGGGGTGTGTGTGTGTTTGGGGTGTGTGTGTGTGTGTGGGATGTGTGTGTGGGGGGTGTGTGTGTGTGGGGGGTGTGTGTGTGTGTGTGTGTGTGGGGTGCGTGTGTGTGGGGTGCGTGTGTGTGGGTGCGTGTGGGGTGCGTGTGTGGGGTGCGTGTGTGGGGTGCGTGTGTGGTGCGTGTGTGGGGTGCGTGTGTGTGGGGTGTGTGTGTGTGGGGGGGTGTGTGTGTGTGTGGGGTGTGTGTGTGTGTGTGGGGGGGGGGTGTGTGTAGGTG
>CAUPSL010000289.1:0-2500 GCA_963514005.1 Raja brachyura
ACTCAGACCATAACCCTCCATTCCTTTCCCGTCCATATACCTATCCAATTTATTTTTAAATGATAAAATCGAACCTGCCTCCACCACTTCCACTGGAAGCTCATTCCACACAGCTACCACTCTCTGAGTAAAGAAGTTCCCCCTAAACTTTTGTCCCTTAATTCTCAAATCAAGACCTCTTGTTTGAATCTTCCCTACTCTCAATGGAAACGAGAGGGTCTCAGTTGAGACCCTTCATTCCTTCTCTCCATAGATGCTGCCTCACCCGCTGAGTTTCCCCAGCATTTTTGTCAACCTTTGATTTTTCCAGCATCTGCAGTTCTTTCTTAAACAGGAACTGTAGAGTGGTTCGTTGTTAGCTACGGGGAAGGTGACAAGGGCTGGTTCTAACCCCACACTCTCGATACGAGACTCCATTAAAGGTGTGAAGGATTCCCCCCCGAGCGTTGAAACATTTGCCAGGCGACACGACAAAAAGAACAATGATTTATTGGTCTTGCAGCTTTTTAACAAATCTCTCGTCCACTCGTCTAACCCTGTCCCGCTTTAACCCATCTCCGGCAAACACCTGTGGCCGCTCTCTCTACCTGGCCTTCATGCCCAAGTTTGCCGTTTCATTCAAGGTCTCCAGGACTTTCTTCTGGGCCATCGCCCTGCGCAGGTGCAACTTGTAATCCTCCATCAGCAGGTCATCGTAACGCTGGACGGCCAAATACACTTTGTTGATGATGAGGCCGGAATTGAGGAACAAGCTCCTGGTCTGGAAGTCCGACACGTTGATCAGCCACCTGGTCGCAAGAGGCAATAGCTGGAGAAAGTCAGCGGGTAATGCCCCCCTGTCCCACTTAGGAAACCTGAACGGAAACCTCTGGAGACCTTGAACTGTGACCCCTTGTTCTGGACTTCCCCAACATCGGGTAAAATCTTCCTGCATCTAGCCTGTCCATCCGTTCCCCTGTGCAGATGCTGCCTGATGCCCCCTGTCCCACTTAGGAAACCTGAACGGAAACCTCTGGAGACTTTGCGCCCCACCCAAGGTTTCCGTGCGGTTCCCGGAGGTTTTTGTCCTCCGGCAACCACCTTCAACTGGCATCGCAACCGGCTTCGACTAAAAAATTACCGATTTTTAAAACGGAAACCACTTTCGACCATTAGGGAGACTGACGAAAACCTCCGGGAACCGCACGGAAACCTTGGGTGGGGCGCAGTCTCCAGAGGTTTCCGTTCAGGTTTCCTAAGTGGGACAGGTGTGCATCAGGCAGCATCCGTGCAGGGGAACGGATGGGCAGGCTAGATGCAGGAAGATTGTTCCCGATGTTGAGGAACTCCAGAATAAGGGGTCACAGTTTAAGGATAAGGGGGGAGTCTTTTAGGACCAAGATGAGAAAAAAAATATTCACACAGAATTTAAAAGATTGAGGGGGGATCTTATAGAAACTTACAAAATTCTTAAAGGGTTGGACAAGCTAGGTGCAGGAAGATTGTTCCCGATGTTGGGGAGGTCCAGAACAAGGGGTCACACAGCTTAAGGATAAGGGGGAAATCTTTTAGGACCAAGATGAGAAAATCATTTTTCACACAGAGAGTGGTGAATCTGTGGAATTCTCTGCCACAGAAGGTAGTTGAGGCCAGTTCATTGGCTATATTTAAGAGGGAATTAGATATGGCCCTTGTGGCTAAAGGGATCAGGGGGTATGGAGAGAAGGCAGGTACGGGATACTGAGTTGGATGATCAGCCATGATCATATTGAATGGCAGTGCAGGCTCGAAGGGCTGAATGGCCTATTCCTGCACCTATTGTCTATGTTTCTATGTTCTATGGACTGACCACATTTAGTGAGAGGGGAGGGGAGATGCAACGAGATCTGGGTGTCATGGTACACCAGTCATTGAAAGTAGGCAGGGTTACACAAAAAGCTGGAGAAACTCAGCGGGTGCAGCAGCACCTAAGGAGCGAAGGAGATAGGCGACGTTTCGGGTCGAGACCCTTCTTCAGACTGGGTCTGAAGTAGGCATGCAGGTGCAGCAGGCAGTGAATAAAGCAAATGGTATGTTAGCATTCATAGCGAAAGGATTTGAGTATAGGAGCAGGGAGGTTCTACTGCAGTTGTACATGGTTTTGGTGAGGCCACACCTGGAGTATTGCGTACAGTTTTGGTCTCCAAATCTGAGGAAAGATATTCTTGCCATAGAGGGGGTACAGAGAAGATTTACCAGACTGATTCCTGGGATGTCAGGACTTTCATATGAGGAAAGACTGGATAGACTCGGCTTGTACTCGCTGGAATTTAGAAGATTGAGGGGGGATCTTATAGAAACTTACAAAATTCTTAAGGGGTTGGACAAGCTAGATGCTGGAAGATTGTTCCCGATGTTGGGGAGGTCCAGAACAAGGGGTCACAGTCTAAGGATAAGGGGGAATTCCTTTAGGACCGAGATGAGGAAAACATTCTTTACACAGAGAGTGGTGAATCTGTGGAATTCTCTGCCACAGAAGGTA
>CAUPSL010000289.1:10000-13713 GCA_963514005.1 Raja brachyura
AACTATTTTTCTGCCTCTAGCCTGTCCAATCTTTTAAGAATTTTATATTTTTCTATAAGATCCGCCCACATCCATCTAAACGACAGTGAATCCAGTTATTCTTAATCCATAAGAATAAGCCCAATCGATCCATTCTTTCATCGTATGACAGCCCTGCCATCCTGGGAATTAACCTGGTGAATCTGTGCTGGGCTCCCTCAGTTGCAAGAATGTCCTTCCTCAAATTAGGGGACCAAAACTGCACACAATACTCCAGGTGTGGTCTCACCAGGGCCCTGTACAACTGCAGAAGGACCTCCCCCAACATCGGGATTCATTTTTCCTGCATCTATCCTGCATATCTCTTCCCTTTCAAAACCAGGGGCCACAGTTTAAGAATAAGGAGTGAGCCATTTTGAACGGAGACAAGAAAACACTTTTTCTCACAGAGGGTGGTGAGTCTGTGGAATTCTCTGCCTCGGTGGAGGGCGGTGGAGGCAGGTTCTCTGGATGCTTTCAAGAGAGAGCTAGATAGGGCTCTTAAAAATAGTGGATTCAGGGGATATGGGCAGAAGGCAGGAACGGGGTACTGATTGGGGATGATCAGCCGTGATCACATTGAATGGCGGTGCTGGCTCGGAGGGCTGAATGGCCTCCTCCTGCACCTATCGTCTGTTGTCAATCCTTTACGAATTTGCTTGTGAAGTGGGAGGCGTGGCCCAGTGTTGCAAATGTGGGGTCCACTCACCTGGACAGTCGGAGGAGTCCATGTTGAAGACGACTCTACCCGTCTCGGGCAGGGAATGTCTCCCCGCGTGGGGGGGAGAGGGGTCCAGGGAGAGAGGTCCACTCAGCACCACAGTCCCCGCGGACTCTCCGCTCCACCAACCGCTCCGCTCCTGCCAAAGCAAAGAGGACGCGGGACGTGAGAAACGTAACGGTGCTCGACACACCTGCTGAAGTCTACCTTCAGCTTGTCGTCACCTGCCCCGAGCTACAGCGAAAAGCCTTTGCTGAGCCTCCCCACCGACCCCATCTACACCTCACGCTGCCTCGTCAAGGCCGGCAGCATCATCAAGGACCATTCACCGGTCACTCCCTCTTCTCCCCTCTCCCATCGGGCAAGAGGTACAGAAGTGTGAAAACGAACGCACACACCTCCAGATTCAGGGACAGTTTCTTCCCGGCTGTTATCAGGCAACTGAACCATCCTACCACACCCAGAGAGCAGTCCTGAACTACTATCTACCTCATTGGTGACCCTCGGACTATCCTTGATCGGACCTTGCCGGCTTTACCTTGCACTAAACGTTATTCCCTTATCCTGTATCTGTACACTGTGGACGGCTCGATTGTAATCATGTATTGTCTTTCCGCTGGCTGGTTAGCACGCAACAAAAGCTTTTCACTGTACCTCAGTACAGCTGGTGGAAAGACAATACAAGATCTTGGCGCCCAAAATCGTTCACGATACTCCAAACCCGATCTGACCCTTCCCCTGGTACAGAGACACCCCCAGAAACTAACCCCCACCTACCCCCCCCCCCAAAAAAACAGCAACACCCTACTGCCCCGAGAGACACTTATACCTACCAACCAGTTGACCCCAATAACCAGAAGATGGCAAATCTATCCCCCAAATCTCCAGACTCCCCCTCCCTCCTCCCTTCCCTACCTCCCACCCTCCCCTCAACACCCTACCCCCACCTCACCCGCCCCCCCCCCTCCCCCACCCTCCCCTCTCACCTTTGTGATGTCAAGAGCAGGGCTCTTGTGACCTAACTGGAGGGTCGTGAACTTGGAGCTGAGGAACTTGAGGTCAATCTCTGTAATGTGATGATATTAAGCGCACCTCCTTTAATAATCTGCCACCTGCTTATAAATACCCACCCAGTACCTTCAGTAGCAAGATGGTGGGAGATTCCGCTATATGAGGAAGGGTCTCGACCTGAAACGTCACCCATTCCTTCTCTCCACAGATGCTGCCCGTCCCGCTGAGTTGCTCCAGCTTTTTGTGTCTATCTTCAGTTTAAACCAACATCTGCAGTTCCTCCTTACAAATTATACTAATCCAATCTGTATTTCACTTCAGTTTTAGTTTAGTGAATGCAAAAGGTTTTTTGTTTGACTTTGAGTTCAGTTTATCGTCCCGTGTACCGAGGTACAGTTAAAAGCGTTTGTTGCGAGCTAACCAGCCAGCGGAAAGACAAGACATGATTACAATCGAGCCGTCCACAGTGTACAGATACAGGATCAGGGAATAACGTTTAGTGCAAGGTGAAGCCGGCAAAGTCCGATCAGGGATAGTCCGAGGGTCACCAATGAGGTAGATAGTAGTTCAGGACCGCTCTCTGGAGTTTAGAAGGATGAGGGTTTTTTTAATAGAAACATATAAAATTATAAAGGAGGGACTGGACAAGCTAGATGCAGGAAAAAATTTCCCAATGTTGGGCGAGTCCAGAACCAGAGGCCACAGTCTTAGAATAAACGGGAGGTCATTTAAGACTGAGGTGAGAAAAACCTTTTTCACCCAGAGAGTTGTGAATTTGTGGAATTCCCTGCCACAGAGGGCAGTGGAGGCCACGTCACTGGATGGATTTAAGAGAGGGTTAGATAGAGCTCTAGGGGCTAGTGGAGTCAAGGGATATGGGGAGAAGGCAGGCACGGGTTATTGATAGGGGATGATCAGCCATGATCACAATGAATGGCGGTGCTGGCTCGAAGGGCCGAATGGCCTCCTCCTGCACCTATTTTCTATGTTTCTATGTTTCTATGTTTGTGGTAGGATGGACACACAGTCTCGACCCGAAGCGTCACCCATTCCTTCTCTCCACAGATGCTGCCTGACCCGCTGAGTTACTCCAGCACTTTGTGTCTTATCTTCAGTGTACACCAGCATCTGCAGTTCCTTCCTGCACATTAATCGCACAACCTGCAGGTCCTGCGTGCTGACACCAGAGGTCAGCAAATAGTCAGTCTGGGCTGGAAATCCAAGGTAGAGGCAAAATGCTGGAGTAACTCAGCGGGACAGGCAGCATCTCTGGAGGGAAGGAATAGGTGACGTTCTGGGTCGAGACCCTTCTTCAGACTGAGTCAGGGGAGAGAGGGAGAGAGACACGGAGATATGGAAGGGTCACGACCCGGAAACGTCACCTATTCCTTCGCCCCATAGACGCTGCCTCATCCGCTGAGTTTCTCCGGCATTTTTGTCTACCTTAGAGATATGGAAGGGTGAGGTGTGAAAACGAGAGATCAAAGGGGACAATGTTCCAAGGGAAATGTAGAATGGCTGAGGGGAAGGTGAACTAGGATGGGGGGAGGGATGGAATGCAGGGGTTCCTTGAAGTTAGAGAAATCAATTTTCCTACCGAGAGATCGACACAAAAAGCTGGAGTAACTCAGCGGGACCGACAGCATCTCTGGTGAGAAGGAATGGGTGACGTTTCGGGTCGAGACCCTTCTTTTTACTGCTGGGGTGTGAGCTGCCCAAGCGAATAAAGAGGTGCTGTTCCTCCGACTTGCGCTGGGCCCCACACTGACAGTGGAGGAGGCCCAGGACTGGAAGGTCAGTGGGGGAATGGGAGGGGGGAGTTGAAGTGTTCGGCAACCGGGACATCAGGTCGGACTGAGCGGAGGTGTTCGGCGAAGCGATCCGTCTGTCTCACACCTCTGCTTTTATCGCTGGCATTCGTTCCGTCTGTCTGCCTATTAAAAACATCATTGAGATGCTGCTT